>CAUYRT010099334.1:0-52448 GCA_963574885.1 Lepilemur ruficaudatus | reverse complement strand
GGCTCACGCCTGTAATCCTAGCACTCTGGGAGGCCGAGGTGGGTGGATCGCTCAAGGTCAGGAGTTCGAAACCAGCCTGAGCAAGAGTGAGACCCCGTCTTTACTATAAATAGAAAGAAATTAATTGGCCAACTAAAAACTATATACAAAAAATTAGCCGGGCATGGTGGCGCATGCCTGTAGTCCCAGCTCCTTGGGGGGGCTGAGGCAGAAGGATCATTTGAGCCAAGGAGTTTGAGGTTGCTGTGAGCTAGGCTGACGCCACGGCACTATAGCCCGGGCAACAGTGTAAGACTCTGTCTCAAAAAAAAAAAAAGAAAATATAGATCTATAGATCAATGTCACAAAATCTCATTTACAGCAATCACAGAAGACTACCCAATTTCTCTGCTATTCTGGAATGTTCTTTAAAAATCAATTACTACTTGAAATAAGCTAGGAAATGTTTCTCAAACTGAGATTCACAAGTTCTTAAAGGATTTTTTAAAATTTGGGGCTTTCTTTTGACTTATGATCTAAGAAAAGTAATATAAGAATGTTTTGGACCATTGGGATGACCATCTTGTAACCAGATACTGCCTTGAGTTCAGTACCTGCATTTGTGTTTCCAAGAGAACTGGTGCTCAACCTTGAATGTTGTATGCAGCACCGTATACAACATGGTATATAAGGTAATGTACTACATTGATTGGCCAATCAACAAAGTGGATCATTGGCTAAGAAATAGAAATACAAGAACTAAAAATAATAGCACTGGCAACAACGAAGCTTCAAATAATGGTTCATCATATCCCAGATCAAAGGAACCAAGTCAGCTGGTGAAACACAGAACAACCAAACACGTCTTCCTATTATTAAACCCAACACCAGCAATTTAGTTTTCATAAAATACTATCTATCACATTTTTTAAATGTTGCTCATTTGAATTTTATGGATTTTATAATTATGGACATTTAATTGATAAATATATTTTGGTATAGTACTTGTTTAAGAGTCAAAAACCTAAGAAGTATATAGCTAGTTTTGTTTGTATTTAAGTAATGTTACTTTAAAAAAATTTGAGTCATCACTTGGACTAATAATTTTTCCATGAAAAGAAATCTATAAATTAATCAAATTTAGAAACACTGAGTGAAGGCATTAGCTGGGGCTTGGTGGTCTTATTAAAAAGAAAATCTCATTCTAATGTTAGCTATTATAAATGAGTTTTGTCAGTAATTTCAAGAAGAGATTTTTTTTTTTTTTTTTTGAGACAGAGTCTCACTCTGTTGCCTGGGCTAGAGAGCCGTGGTGTCAGCCTAGCTCACAGCAACCTCAAACTCCTGGGCTTAAGCAATCCTCCTGCCTCAGCCTCCCAAGTAGCTGGGACTACAGGCATACGCCACCATGCCCAGCTAATGTTTTCTATATATTTTTAGTTGGCCAATTAATTTCTTTCTATTTCTAGTAGAGATGGGGGTCTCGCTCTTGCTCAGGCTGGTTTCAACTCCTGACCTTGAGTGATCCTCCTGCCTTGGCCTCCCAGAGTGCTAGGATTACCGGCGTGAGCCACCACACCCAGCCTCAAATACAGATTTAAAGCTAGTAGCTCTTCCTAATATTCTTCAAAGTTTTTTTTTTTGAAACAAAGTCTTGCTCTGTTACCCGAGTTAGAACACTGTGGCATCAGCCTAGCTCACAACAACCTCAAACTCCTGGGCTCAAGTGGTCCTCGTGTCTCAGCCTTCCAAGTAGCTGGAACTACAGGTGCGCACCACCACACCCGGTTAATTTTTTTCTACTTTTAGTAGAGATGGGGTCTTGCTCTTGCTCAGGCTGGTCTCAAACTCCTGACCCCAAGCAATTCTCCCGCCTCGGCCTCCCAAAGTTCTAGGATAACAGGCATGAGCCACTGCACCTGGCCCAAAGTTTTCTTTTTAAATGCACATTTATTCATATATTGATTTACTTATTCATCAAACGTTAAATACCTACTATTTTCCAGGCACTATGCAGGCATTAGGGATAGAATGGAGAATATCATAGTGTCCTTCCCCACAGAGTCCACAGCATAAGTTGATAAACTGAAGAACTGCCTGGTAGAGATCTATTTGTCTGGGAGGTGAACTATATGTATCACCTCTGAGCAAGTCTGGCAAATTGGTGGGGTGACAAAATGATCTGTTATTCGTTCCTGTCCTATTTATCTATTCCTGTGATTGTACCACAGTTTTAATCAAAATAACTTTATGATATATTTTAAACCCTGGACAAGTCCTACATCATTTTCTACTTTTTCAGGATTTTCCTAGATACTTTTACATGGATTTTTTTTCAGATGCACATTAGAACATTTTTCTCAAGTTCTCTCTAAAATTCCATTTGCATTTTTATTAGGAATATGTTAAAAATCAGAGCTTAATTTGGGGGATTGACAATAATATTGTGTCTTTATTGGTAGAAATATAGCATATGTTTCTCCATGTTTTTAAATCTTCTTTTACATGTCTCAAAAAACAAAATATTTTTTTCTATAAATAGGTCTAGCATATTTCTATTTCTGTGTGTCATAGTTTGTGCTACTGTAAAAAAGAAACCTATAAATTGGGTGACTTATAAACAACAGACATTTTATTTCTCATAGAGGCTGGGAAGTCTAAGATCAAGGGATCCACAAATTCTGTACCTAGTGAGGGCTCGCTCCTCACAGATAGCACCTTCTGACTGTGTCCTCACATGGTAGAAGGGCCAGCTAGCTCTCTGGGGTTTCTTTTACAAGAGCGCTAATCCCCATTCATGAGGGCCACTCATGGCCCAAAGATCCCACCTTCTAACACTATCACATTGGGGATTAGGTTTCAACATATGAATTTTGAATTCAGACCATAACACTATGTATTTTATGGTGTATGTGTCTTATTGTGCATAGGATCTATATTTTTATTATATTTTCTGTTTATTGCTTATATATAGGAATAATATTGATTTGCATAATTATTTTGTAACTGATCCCTCTGAATACTTATTAGTCTGATAATTGAGTACTTCCATTCCTTTTCACCTAAATACACTAATGGAAAATGTAATTTTATTTATTTTATTTTATTTTGAGACAGGCACTTGCTCTGTTGCCCAGGCTGGAGTGCAGTGGCACAATCATAGTTCGCTGTAGCCTCGAACTCCTGGGCTCAGGTGATCCTTCCACCTCAGCCTCCTGAGTACCTAGGACCATAGGCATGCGCCACCACACTCAGCTAATTTTTAATTTTTTTACAGAAACAGGGTCCTGCTATGTTGCTCAGGCTGGTCTTGAACTACTGGCCTCAAGTGATCCTGCCTTGGCCTCCCACAGTGTTGGGATTACAGGCATGAGCCATCATGTCCTGCAACCTCAAACTCCTAGGCTCAAGCGATTCTCCTGCCTCAGCCTCCTGAGTAGCTGGAACTACACGTGTAGACCACCATGCCTGGCTAATTTTTTTCTATTTTTTTTTGTAGATCTGGGATCTCACTCTTGCTCAGGCTGGTCTTGAACTCCTGGCCTCAAGCAGTCCTCCTGTCTCAGCCTCCCAGAGTGCTAGGATTACAGACACAAGCCACCATGCCCAGCCCATGCTATTCTTTAAAATTCTTTAAATCATTTGTTTTGGTGATATTTGTATTTAATTTCTTAATATAGTGTTTGTTATTATATAAATAAATTTAGAAATACAATTTTATTAATTGATACTATAGCATGATGTGTCATGCATTTTTCCCAGTATGTTTATCCCGATTAGACAAACATATTTAGTTTTTCAGTTGATTTCCATGGTTTAAACAGTCTTCTAACCAACAGTCTTCTAATTTATAAAAGAGGATTATTTCATCTCCTTTAAATATTTACATCTCATAAAATAATATTTTGTTACAAAGCAGTTCTTAATCATTGCACTACACTTTATTTAGTCAGATGCCTTACGTTAACTTTTAATTTAGTGATAACATTGAATAATAGCATGCTGTGGCATATTTCTAAACAGTGGCAGGTCAGAAGCAAAATCTGGTGGTTGATCTGCTGGGCTTGCACCATGTCAAACTCTGGCGTTTGAGCAGCAGAATCTTGGCATTTTTGTCCTGCTTGCTCACTGCTTTGGCCCAAGGAAATGAGTTGGATGAGTGCCCTTCTTTTTTATTCAGAGATGCCATAGATTAATTTTAAAGACTTTCTTTCATCTGCATAACAGAATGGGTTCAGATAGCCTTTTAAGCTATTATCTGCAGTTTAGAACTTTGTGCTGGAAAGTCATCCTGGTTATACAAAAGGGGTCTGTTAGGAACACTGAACAATGAGAGTTTGACATTTTTCTCCTTCTGCCTCCAGAAAAGAACCAAAGCAACTATTTTATTGTGTTTATGTATTTCATAAAAGAATGTGGGGTTATATTTATATGCCAGCAAACTTCATGGAAATGACAAAACGGGGGACCTTGTGTCAGGGGACATTCTTATTAATACCTCTTTCCCATGGAGTTGCTGAAGGAAAATAGCAGCAAATTATTCCATGTGTTCTACTAGACACTCAAACTGTGTATTTGTTTAAATGTAAGAAAAATTAGGAGCAATGTCTAAACTAGGATGAAACTTAGCCTTATTTTGCAGGGGTAAAACAGGGAGGAGAAGAAGGATATTAAATAGTGTGAAACACATTTTGAATTTTGGCTGAAATGGAGCTATATATACAAATATTTTAAACGAAAATTAAATTTAAAAGTGTCTCTTTTTTTTTGTCCTTCCACATAAGTGCTTCTTGGTTACATACATTTTTTTCTGTTTCCTCTCTTGACTTCATTGATTTTGTGTGAGCCAGCATGTGTGCACATTCTTTGAATATAAATTGCTTTAATTAAAAACCACCTGAGCCAAAGAGCTCACCCTGGCTCAGGAAATTCAGTTCTCAGCTTAGCAGGGTGAAGATTTAATGGAAAGGATTTCACATCCTGGTTGCCCTTCCAAAGGAGCTGTGGTTTTTCCAGGACAATCTCTTCTTTGAACCCAACATGAAAACACATTAGCGCTCCTTTTGGAACAAAGAAATATACATAGGAAATAAAGACATTGTTTTATCACAGCCTCATCTTCTACTCTGACGTAAGCTGGCTGGGAAAGAAAGTGTCTCCTTCCGAGAGGAAAGTGGTTTAAGTCTGTTTTCTATGTACTCGAAAATCCTGCTAAACTCAATTGCAATTATAAAAAAAGAAGTGAGCTTTTCCGTTTGCTCTGCTCTAGAGTTTCATCCTAATCATCCTAGTTTGTCCAGCCCGGGTGGTGAGCCCGCTCCCTTGCAACGAGTGTGAACCACTCACTGGGTGACCAGTATTTGGTCTACGCTCCTTTTTCTGAACTGCATCTGATGTAGTATTAACCAGATTTACTATATTTAAGCTGATTCTGCCTCATCCTAGGATAAGGAGGAGCACTGCTGTCAGAATCTGCACTGTTCACAGTACAGAAGAGAGCAACAACCCGTGTCTTGCAGCCTGTCTTTGCAAACATGGCCTCCACCCTTGGACCTCAAAGACAGCCTGGCTGAGACCAGTTCAGGGCATATTTGTCTATACCATGTCCTCTGGCACACATGGCATGTTCATGGTGGTGCTCAAGCTTGCTGCTGCATGCAGCCAGGAAACCAGCTTCTTTCTGTCTACTGCAGGGTTCACTCAATGGCCCAAGCAATCCCTCTCCATCCATAGACACAACTGCAAGTTTGCAGGGACAGGCTCCTGCTGCATCCCATTGCCTCTGGACGTCTTTCCAGTACCTCCTTTCAGGGCGCTCTCTGGCTTCTTCTCCTTTCTGCATTCTCTACTTGGAATCCAGTTCTGGCTCTCCACTTACCAGTGGGGTCTTGGCGCAGCCCTCCCTCCCTTCACTTTTGGACCCAAACTCCAGCCCCACTCACTTACATTCCCAATCTGAGGTCTGAGAATCCAGCTCACTCAAAGTCTTGGGCCCCCTCCAAAAGGTGCCTAATAAAAACATATCCCAGGATATAGCGGGACCGAGGAATGGACACATTGCCCAAATCGTGCTCATTGTTTCTGAGTTTGTTCTCCTAATATCGAGAGTAACAGTATAGTCGTGCTACTTAACATCTGGTACCTGAGGACAGTTAGGGAACATTTAAACTAAGTGTTAACAAAAGTCACATTAAATAAACCAAGCACTTCAGTAGATATAAACAAAAAGGCATATAATCTGCCACTTTGAAACTTTTTAAAGAGACATAAGCATACATATATTTTTTCTACACTTACAGAACCCCTACTATATATGCCAGACAGATAATAGAAATAAATAGAAACCTAGCTGGTAACTAGGTTACCACAAGTAACCTTACACAAGTAACTTTACAATGCAATAGGGGAAATGAGACACATGAATAAATAGCAATGGTCCTTGAATAGATGTGTGTGCTGGGAACAGCAGGGACCTGCAGCAGAGCACAGGAGCCTCTGAGTGGAGGGCGTGGCTCATTCCCCAAACATTTATCAAAGGCCTACTATGCTCCAGATGCCAGAAATAGAGTTAAAAGTCACCAGTTTCAAGGAGAGCAAGGTAAACAAACAAGTGCATACCAAACAACGTGATATTGGCAATAGGGATATATATGGAATGCAGGGGAACTCAGAGAATGGGCTCTAATCACAGGTGATACTAAAGATATTTAACTGACCAATTGGAACTGACTCCAACCATAAATAATGACTCTATAAATGGCTGTACTGGCTGATTATGGAAGAACCCTGTCCCCAGCCCAGTTGGGATAGCCAGGGAGCTTCCTGCAGGAAGTGACACCTGCTTAGACACTTGAATGACAAGTACAAATTGACCAGGCAAGGACATATCAGACAGAGATAACAGCATGTGCAAATGCTTGGTGGTGCACACACGTGGGAGAATCAGCAAGCCTCCCTCAAACACCCCCAGGGAGCACCCAGACCAGGTATACTCGGTGGGGCTTAGTCCTAGAGAAATGAGGGAGCTTGCTTGTTGAAACCAGCTGAAAGCCATCAGAAGTGACATTTGAAGATGGTCAAGAGTAAAAACAGTACATACGCATGCATGCACCCAGGCGAGAACACGCACACAGGATACTGCGGTTAATAACCAGAAGCCCAAGATACATCCCGAGAAATGAAGGGCAAACTACTGAGCCAAGGATGAGTAGGGAGAGATGGGTAAATAAGACAAACCAAGGACAGAAGGTGGGAAATAAGAAAACAGTTTACTTAGGGTAAAAAGGGAAAAAAGATAAAGGTCAAACCACAAAACTGCTCAAATTATAATCTAATTAGTGACTTAAGTGAAGATAAGTTTATAAGACTGAATGCAAAAAAGAAAATTAAATAAAAAATAAGTAATTGTACCAAGTATGGTGTAATGTGCAATGTAACAACGTAGTAGGCGTCTGCTGTTTCCGCCTGCCGAGGATCCGCCCCCATTTTTCGGAAAGGGAGCCCTTCTCTCCCGTGAGGGGCACCCAGCCTGGGCAATGCAGGTGGGGCTGGCCCTTTCTTACCCCTCGTCTGCCACAGGTGTGGGAATATGACCCAGGCCTGTTCCAGGTACCCCAGTGATGGGTTCACCCGGGAGCACATGATTTAGGCTGGCCTAGTTTTCCCCAGGACTTTTCTGGTGGAGCTATGTGAAGACGCTCTCCCGCACAGAGGCAGCTACGCAGGTGCGCGCGAGCCTCGGGATCCCGGCGACCATCTTCACCAGGGGTGAGAGCTGAGATCTTGACTCCATCGTTTCAACCTCCAGAGCAGCTATCCATCCCAGACTTTTCTGTCATTTGAGCCAATTACCATTATTGCTTGAGCGAATTTGTCTTGGAATTTGTCACTTGAAACCCAAAAGGTCCTAATTAATTCAAGAAAACGTTCAGTCACTAAAATGATGGTTTCAAGTGACAGGTATTCTGGCCCCAAACTAAGGATTCCCCTAAATGACTAGACTCAACATGCATTGAACTCTCACAAGTAGAAACACTGGAAGAGAGAGCTAGACAGCATTCACAGAAAGTGCTAGGTTCTGATTTATTAAAGAATTTCTGGTACAAAAAGTTCACGCCAACAAAAAGCACCGTCATAAAGTATCTCCCAAAAACCTTTTGCTGTGTCTGAAACTCTGTTTGTTTATTCCTTCCCGCTGTGAACATTTATTGAGCAGGTCCAGCCGAGTACTGTGCTTGGCACAAGGGAGAAACAGAGTAAGACAACATCCTCGCACAAAGAAACTCACAGTCCCAGGGCGGACAGACACGTGAACTAGCAGTGAACTAGCAGTGCAAGAGCTGCCGTAATCCGGGAGAAACGAAGTGCTGCTGGAGCCCCAGGCACGCAAACAGCTTCCTTCCATCAGAAGTAGGAACAATCCTTCTTTCCATCTCAGGGTAGAATAGATCTGCAGACATCCTCACCTACCACATTCCATTCCAACATATCAATTACGGTGGAGAAATTCCTTCAAGCTTTGAGATGTTTTCACACTCAAGAGTGGAAGAAGGGGAACCTGTACTTGTTGAGTGTGTTAATTTGTCTGTGTTAACTCAGAAGAAATGATGCCTCCTCATATTACGAGGATGCCAAGGCCTTGATCTGTTCTAAGACCACTGAAAAAGCAATTCAACAACTAACTCTAATCTGACAGTACCGGTAATTGAAACACTGTTGACTCGCTCAAAATGTAAGGGGGTACCAAAAATATCAGAAAGCAAGATAATATTTTAATGCAAAAAAGTCTAGATGAAAGAAAATATCAACATTTTAAATGAAGACAGGATCAGATTGGCTCTGTACTTTTGTGGCTCATCCTCATTTGCCTCATCCTAATTTGGGGACTGCGTCTGAGTCATAGAAAGTGGCTCTATGTACTTTATAAGGGCTGTCATCTCCTGTCTGTCTTCCTGTTCATAAATAGCAAAATTATCCTTAAAATGGATGTGACTCTCATGCCCATATTTGGGGATGCAAGGGTAAGGGTAATATGAAGCTAAAAACTATGTGTAATCCCTCAGCAGTGGTTCCCAACCTTTTTGGCACCAGGGACCGGTTTCATGGAAGACAATTTTTCCACGGACTGGGGGCAGGGAGGTGTGGTGCGGAACTCAGGCGGTGATGCGTGGCCCATTTCCTAACAGGCTAGTCACCAGTACCTGGCCGAGGCCCAGGGGTTGGGGACTGCAGTTCTAAGGAGAGGGAAGGAGACTCACCCTATACCCAACCTAGGCTCAGAGGGAGGAGGAAAGCTAGTGTGGATGATAGAACCTTGTCCTCGCTGTCGCGATAGGGAGGGGGTGGATAGATGGTAGATGGTAGATGCCTGCCCTGTTACAAAGACCTCACTCACCCGGGTTATTAAAGACATCACACTCTCTCAATCCCTGATGGAATTAGCCAAATCCCCTCAGGAGTTTTGAAGACATCAGTCAGTAATAAAATGCACACTATGTCCCTTATTTCCCTTCTGCTATGGTTTGAATATCTGATCCCTCCCAAACTCGTGTCGACATTTAATTGCCATTGTAACAGTATTAAGGGGTGGGATCATTAAGAGGTGGTTAGGCTACGAGAGCTCTGCCTTCATGAATGGATTACTGTCATTATCTTGGGAGTGGGTTCGTTATAAAAGGACGAGTTTGGTCTCCTCTTCTCTTGCTCTCTTTGCCCTCCTGCCATGTGATGCCTTTCGACACACTATAACGCAGCAAGAAGGCCCTCACCAGACACTGCTCCTCAATTGTGGGCTTCCTAGCTTTCCGAACTGTTAGCCAATAAACTTCTGTTGATTATAAATTATTCAGTCCGTGTTATTCTGTTATAGCAGCACAAAGAAGACTAGGACACCGCCTCTTCTTGGTCCTTTCATATAGCCCCATGTTAGAGGAGCCTCTGGGCTCAGTATCACAGTTAATCATCTTCATCAAGCTTTGTGCAAAGCA
This sequence comes from Lepilemur ruficaudatus, assembly GCA_963574885.1. Classification (NCBI taxonomy): domain Eukaryota; kingdom Metazoa; phylum Chordata; class Mammalia; order Primates; family Lepilemuridae; genus Lepilemur; species Lepilemur ruficaudatus. The sequence continues at coordinate 42,483 of CAUYRT010099334.1, read as the reverse complement.
AAGGGAATGAGGCCGAGTAAGAAGGAGAACTTACGGGCTACCAAACTCAGAGTCAGATCACTGATGAGAGATTGGACAAGAGGACCTGGGATCTAGCCACATTCTGCTACTAAATCACCAATTTTTTCATCTATTAATTGAAGATAATATTTCCTACCTTGCTATATCAAAGCATTGCTAAAGAATAAAGGCTACAAGACAAAAAGTGCTTCAGATACAAGAGATTATTCTGTCTATTTAGCTAGACAATTTTTCAAAAGTTGTTTTTTACTTGCTTTTAATTTAACAAAAGGGTGGGGAATTCTTGGCATTAACTTGGATTTGTATTGAATCAGGAAGCATGCCACTTCATTATCTACATTAAAGTAATAAAAATAGCTAACATTTATGTGCTACACCCCACACCAGGTTTATATGTTATCTAATTTAAAAAAATAGTGAAGTTCGAGCCGGGCACGGTGGCTCACGCCTGTAATCCTAGCACTCTGGGAGGCCGAGGCAGGCGGATCACTCAAGGTCAGGAGTTCAAAACCAGCCTGAGCAAGAGCGAGACCCCGTCTCTACTATAAATAGAAAGAAATTAATTGGACAACTAAAAATATATGTAAAAAATTAGCCGGGCATGGTGGCACATGCCTGTAGTCCCAGCCACGTGGGAGGCCGAGGCAGAAGGATCACTTGAGCCCAAGAGTTTGAGGTTGCTGTGAGCTAGGCTGATGCCACGGCACTCTACAGCCCAGGCAACAGAGTGAGACTCTGTCTCAAAAAAAAAAAAAAAAAGAAAAGAAAAGAAAAGAAAGAATGGCCATTATTAAAAAGTAAAAAATAATAGATGTTGGCACAGATGTGGTGAACAGGGGATACTTATACACGACTGGTGGGAATGTATTAGGTTATTAGTAATAAATTAGTTCAGCCTCTATAAAAAACACTATGGCGATTTCTCAAAGTACTAAAATACATCTACCATACAATCTAGCAATTCTACTACTGGGTATCTCTCTCTCTTTCTCTCTCTCTGTCTCCCTCTCCCTCTCTATCCCTCTCTCTCTCTCTCTCTCTCACACACACCCACACACACACACAAACACACAGATATAGTAAAGAGTAATGTCAAAGAAACAAAATCCTAACCACCCTGGGTGCATCGCTGACTACAAACATTCTCATTCACAAGTATTCACAAGTGATATACTACTTCTGTGCATCAAGTGTTCTTGAGAGAATGTGTGATGAGAATGTGGAAGAAAGTCAATCAACAGACATCCATGAAATAGGTGGGTTTAGTTACCAGAAAAATAACCTCTGGACATTTTTTTTAAATATATTTCTATTATTTCTTAGTATATTTCTTATATATGTCTTTAATTTCATTATTTTCCTTTACATTTTTTATTCCAATGCTTATCTTAAAGAGGCTAAATATTCACTGAATAGTTATGTTGAAATATATGAAATTGCTATTTCTGACAGTCAAAACAATTTCATATGATTCAGTTTAATTCATGATGATTTTTATCTTCAATTAGTATTTTAAATTTAATTCTTCTTAATACTTAATGCTAAAACTCTAGTTAATCCTTAATACAAATACTTATCACAGCTTTCATCCCTATTCTATAACTCATTTAGGTGACATAATTACATAGTTACATAATTAGCTACATAAATAAGCAGGCTCCCAGACAGAGAGAATGATACCATTACTACTGAATAATAGCCCGGAAGGCTTCACACAAGTTGACATTTTAAACCGTTCCCTCATTAGCCAATATACAACAGTGTGATCCTGGTACATAAAAAGCCATTTGGTGCGGAACTTAATAATGCATAGGTACTATGGAAACAATCTATATATGACTTGATTATTTTTGAGGGAGCACATTATTTCACACTCACACTGATGTTCCCAGACTTTGTGACTCAGTCCCTGGCTTGGACCATGCGCAGCTGGTCCCATAAGTAGTGAATAGCTTTGGCTTTAGAAGGCCTCAGGCTGCTTTGGCTCTAGGTACTTAGAAGTGGCCAGACTTCTCTGCCAAAATGTTTCAGCCTTCTGTCTATTTTCAGCAGAATGTGTGAACATTAGTGCCTCAGCCCAGCCCCTCCTGCTTCAGGCATCTCTGGGCGTCATCCACAGGCACTTTCACATACTGCTTGGGGAAATGGAAGTCAAAGCAACATTTTTGGAAAGCAATTTGGCGATCTTTATTAACAACCTTAAGCATCGGTCGTCTTTCAATTTGAACCAAGTAATTCACTTGTAGGTATCTATCTGAAAAACGCACACATAAATATATATGTGCAAAAAGTTTTCCTCACAACAATCCTTATTAAAAGCCTAATCAGGTTAAAAGTGAAAACTAAATTAAAATCTCTCAAAATAAAAAAGGTTAAAATGAATCAAGAGTATTCATGTAATGGCATGCCATACAGCCACAGAAAATGAAAAAGTATAAAACTCAGAAAAAAAGTATAAATTATAAAAATAAAGAATAATTTCAACTACTTAAAACATATGTAGGAAAATATACTAGATAAGTACTTTGAAATGATATGTAAAGTATGCCCAGACCATGACAGTTTGATGTTTGATGCTTTATTTTTTTCTTTATACTTTGAAATTGGCTCTTTTTTTCCAGAGATGTAAGAGTGATAAATGTAACCAGAGACAAGCCATGTTTTATTCTATCTTCCCCCAATTCCTGACCTGACAAGTAGGGGGATGAGAGGGGAACCTTGTTTTTCACTTGTCTATCTTGCCCACAGAGGGTCCATCTGAAGTGAGTAGTTGAGCTCCTTGGATTATCTGCTCCTAAGGTTCACCTAATAGGTGACATGTGGAAGTGAATGATTTTTAGCCTATCTGCTTTACCTCGCTTAGTGTGAAGAATTACGGTGACACTCAGGACTGAATCATTCCTGCAGTTAGCAATGATAGACCAGGGCAAAAATGCTATTTACCCTCTAGTACCACAAAACTTGCAAAAATCATCTTGATTCCTGCTCTCTTTCCACATTTCCAAGAAGGTAAAAATCACAGAAGTGACATCAAGAAATTCCTTAGGTAATCATTGTAAACAGATGAAAAATAAGCATTTAAAATATAAGTAAATGTCTACTCAGTCAGGACGTGGTATGTCAAGAACACTTTCTGGAATGTATAGGGCTGCTCTACCTTCCACACCTTGGACTCTGTGCCCTGATTTTCCTAGCTGTCGCCAGCAGTAGAATGTCACTGCACATGACACTCAGCTAGTTTGGCCTCTTCCCAAACTCAGGGCTGCTATGGGCTCTGACTTCCATACTCCAAAAGGACATTTATACGTACATGGTTTCTTCTTTACCTCATTCATGTTTCTTCTATAGATGGATTATTTGTTTTTAAAGAAGCTAAATGTCTTTCTTTCAATTTACATTTTCAAACTTTACTGTATAATCTGACAAATTAATTTTCCTCCATGCAAAATGTTTCATTAATATACTTAAAAATGCACTTAAAAACAGATAAAGGTATAAGCAGCCCTGTACAGATGTATGTTTTATGTCCACTTCTCTTTGTTCTGTGGCTATCGTGTGCACTCTAAATTCCAGCCTTCTTTCACATGTGTGCTCTTCTTCACATGGTAATTGGATGAAAGGGTGTGGATGAGTGTCAATTCATTACAATTATTGGACTAACAACTAAAGACACATGGCCAACTGATGGTGGTTCAATAAAATTTTCTCCATATGTGCAGGGCATCCAAATTTTAAGTTGACTTTTTTTCTTTAGTAAAAATACAAGTCATTCTTTTTAAGGTGCATATTTATAAATTACTAGAGAAACTTTGGTGTAATAAATTTATTTTTTTCCAGCTTTATTGACAAAAATTACAAATATTTAAGGTATACAATGTGATGTTCTGATATATGCATACATTGTGAAATGGTTACCACACACAAACTAATGACCACATCCATCACCTCTCACAGTTACCTTTTTTTAATATATTGCGAGAATGTTTAAGATCTACTCCTTTAGCAAATTTCAGGTATACAATACAGTGTTATTAACTATAGTCGCCATGCTGCGCATGAGGTCTCCAGAAATTACTTATCCTGCATAACTAAAACTTTGTATCCCTTGACCATCTCTCTATTACCTCCATCACTCAGCTCCTGGAAACCACCATTCTACTCACTGCTTCTATGAGTTCAACTATTTGAGATTTCACATATAAGGGAGATAATACAGTATTTGTGTTTCTGTACCTGTTTTTTTCACTTAGGAAGGCTAATGTCCTCCAGGTTCACCCATGTTGTCACAAATGACAGGAGTTCATTCACTTTTAAGGGTGAATGATATTCCATTGTGCATACATAACACATTTTCTTTATCCATCCATCCAGTGATGGACACTTAGGTTAATTCCATGTCTTGACTTTTATGAATAATGCTGCAATGAGAGTGCAGATATCTCTTTGATATATAATTTTCTTTCTGTTAGATATATACAGAAAGTTAGGATTACTGGATCATATGGTCATTTCATTTTAATTTTTTGAGGAGCCTCCGTACTGTTTGCCATAATGGCTATACTAATTTACATTCTTGCCAACAGTGTGCAAGGGTTCCCTTTTCTCTACATTCTTGCCAACACTTGGATCTTTTGTCTTTTGATAATAGCCATTCTAACAGGTGTGAGGTGACATTACACTGTGATTTTGGTTTGCATACTTTGATGATTAGTGATGTTGAGCATTTTTTCATATATCTGTTGGTCTTTGTATTTCTTCTTTGAGAAACATCTGTGCAGGTCCTTTGCCAATTTTTAAAATCTGGTTATTAACTTCTTTGCTATTGATTTGTCTCAGTTCCTCACATATTTGAATATTAATCCCTTATCAAAAGTATGGTGTCTTAGTATGTTCATGCTACAATAACAAAAACACCATAAACTAGATAGCTTATACACAATAGAAATTTATTTCTTATACTCTGGAGACTGGGAATTCTAAGATCAAGGCACTGGCAGATTTGGTGTCTGGCGAGGGCCCACTTTCTGGTTCATAGAAAGTACCTTTTCACTGTGTCCTCGCATGGTGGAAAAAGCCAGGCAGCTCTCTTTGGTTTCTTTTACAAGGGCATTAATCCCATTCATAAGGATTCTACCCTCACGGACAAATCACATCCCCAAGGCCCCATAATCAAATACAATCATATTGATGATTAGGTTTCAACATATGAATTTTGTAGAGACACAAACATTCAGATCACAGCATATGGTTTGCAAATATTTCCTCCCATTCCATAGGTTCTCTTAACTTTGCTGATTGTTTCCTTTGATGCGATCCATTTGTCTGTTTTTGCTTTCCTTACCTTTGCTTTTTGACTCACATGCAAATAAATCATTGCCCAGACCAACATCAAGAAGCTTTTGGTATACTTCATTTAAATATAAATATCCAATGACTAGAGCTTGCACAGGCAAAGTTTCATAACTATGTTATAGGTGTAGAAGGGCAATATTATTATGCAGAAAGTTGGGAGAGAGCCTTTTTATATTGACAATAAATTCAAAATGACATCTTTGACTTTAATAGTTAGGAGGAGGAAGCTTTACTCCATATGAAAGTTCATTCTAAAATACATGAAAAATAGTCATTGTAAATTTCAAGTTCTAGTACAGCCATGTAACTAAAAATACCATTAAAGGTCATCATCATAGAAATAAATGACTTATGACCTTTTCTTGATTGCATAAAACTTTAGTAGTTTAAAGCATGTTTGATCTCATATACCAGTGAACTTAACAAGACCTTGAAACTTCAAAGATTAACTTTACAGGGCAAAAAAAACAAACATGAAATAAAATGAAAAGTAAAATATATAAAGTATTTCAAGGCTGCAAATAGTCATGGAGTTTTATTCTTAGGAAAGATAAACTACATAACAGATGCTGTCTTTCAAAATGAGATAACATTGATTTTGTTGAACATATATCTATACTCACAAGTGTCAATGAGTACCCTGAATGCTCTAACCACCAAAAATACAAATAAAAGGAGCCAGGAATAATTAACTTAATTCCACTGCCTTGTTTTCTTTTCATAGCCATATAATTGTGGCTATGTGCTTATTTGCATATTTATAGTCAAGTTGTATTGGTTAAAAATTCCTGAGACAATTTTATGGTCTTTAAAATCCAACTTAATGCATCTAAGCTCCTAAATACAATATAAATTATGTACTATTTAACAATCAATCTTTATTATATTATTTAGCATTACTTATAACACTACAAAAATATACTTTGGAATTTGTACCTTGATAATGCAGTTTTACGATAGGTATACTGATGGAAAACAGTGACAAATTTCATGATATCAATGAAGAAATTAGTTACTTTAAAGAAAACAAACTAATTTAAACAGGTATGGTAAAAATAGATTTATATTTAGATAGTCAATATATGCTATCAAGAATATATTACTTATCACTTTCAAAATACATAGTGATATATACTATATATAAAATGTTTTTATATATTTATATATTTTATGTATATTTTATATTTATATATGTAAAATATATATTACATATACTATATACTATATAGTACTACTCACTATCAAAAATTATCTTATTCATTTATTTTCTCCCTCTTTTACTGGTTTATACAAACATATATTAATATTTAGTATAAGCTCCATGATAATATCATCATGGAGAATATTTTCTTTCCACCGTATTTGTTTTAAATTATATCCTCTGAACCTAAAAATAGGACCAGGAATATTATAGATATGAATGATTATCTCAAAAATTGCAAACATAGCCAAGATTGTTCATAAATATATATATATATAAAATTTCATAAAGTTTGACACATGGAATATTTCTAATCTTCAGTTTTGCAGTAATAGCACACTTTATAATCTTAATTTTATAGATGAATTATTTTCCTAGAAAGATATAATGTGACATTACTTATAATTGAGAATATCTTAGTCAATTAAGAAAATGCCCATAAGAGGAGGAAAGAATATTATTTAAATATTTAATTACTTCTTTGACAAACAAGAACATCAATATTAAGTTTCTACTAATTCAAAGATAATTTTAAAAATTGATTCTTTAATTCCATAAATATATATTTCTATTGCTTATTAAATATGCAGATGAAAACAATCAATCTACCCATTACGGATGACTATTAAAAAATCTCACAGTTGACTACTTTAGAATTATAGCATTAAATAGAATCAAACTGTAACATATATATTAATATACATATTTATATATATAGGGTAGCATCCTAGAAGACAAATTTCATATCACTGCAATTTCTTTTAATTCAAATGAATGTATGTGCTTAATTGTAAAATTCTGGAAAATAAACATTTTATATAAAAAGAAATTATTTCAAGGCCAACTACCCATATTAGTATTGCTATTATTCTCTATCCACAGAAATTAAATTCTTAAAACTGTGATATTAGGTCAGTCTTAAAAATATCCTTAAAATTTAGAAATATTTCTACTTTTACATTTTAATACTATTGATAAAATTTCACAAAAATGTTATATAAATAGAAGAGAGTAAATTGAAGACAATCACAAAATGTCTCAAATATTTGCAAATTTTTTCAGAGAAAATAAAATTGGCAAGATGTGGCAGTATCAACATTAGCAATGAATAAAACCCAATTTTGTCTGGAACAAAATGAAAATGTACTGTTATGAAAATAAAATTTATTTTTTTGTTGTTTCTTACTTTCTGTACTTTGTTAACTTTAATTAAAACTACTATGTAACAATAACAGCAGAGAAAAATGCTGGTAAAGAAAAAGAACACTCATAATCGAATCACCAGAACATATTACCTTCAGCTTCCCAAATACTCAAAATTGTCCAATTTTATCCAGTGTCCATTCTATTTTTATTTCTAATATAAATGTTAATTCAAACGTATCTGGTTTTATGACAAACACAGGATACTTTATTTGTTTATTCTTTTTAAACATCAAGAATTGTAATTTTACATATATAAATGCATTTGTCACTCTATCCTACTGTTCTGCATACAATTCTACTATTCTATTATTTTACTTGGGAATATGCGCATTTCTCATGCTACTTCTGTTTTTTGTTTTTTTTTTAAATTGCAGTAAGTTAGACCATTTATGTGATGAATCTTCACAATTTCCAAGGCTGTTCTTGCTGACCCTGTGCCCTTCCTCTGGACTAACCTACCATATATTGTACAGCTGGTGCATGCCTATTGTAGCAATTGTCCTGAAGTTTTGCCTTTCTAATTCTTACAATCACCAAGTGTTCCATTCTCATATCTACTCGTCTTTGGATAATTTAGCTTTGAATTTGTCTCTCTTTCTCTTCTTGGATTGAATTACTGTTCTGGTATTTTATGTGGCTTAAACCATCTCACTTATTTTCACTCCACAGTGTCTCACACACATCTCAGTTAGATTAACTCTAATGGCTGGTGGCTAGAACAGCTAGGGATTGGCCAAGCATTGGTTTTATTCATATTTTCTCAGGGTCTCTTTGTGTTCTCTCTGAATATTATCTCTCCATCATGGTGGCTGAGGGTAGCCAAATGTCTTACACATTATCTAGGGCTCCAGCAACAAATGTTACATACAATGTGTCTGAAAGAAACCTGTAAAGTGTCCAATGGTTTCACCTATAAATTTCCAGAGGGTCAGTTTTGCTTTAGCTTATTGATTATATGTCAGTACTGTCATCCTAGTTTCAAGGGGAGGAAAATTAAACACTACTGTATAATTGGCAGTAGAGCAAAGAATTTGTCACCCTTTTTAATCTACCACAATCAATGATGGACTCTCGCTTAGTTAATTGAGCAGTTCATTCAGAATACTCCCACTTCAACCAGCACATTCATCTATTATAAACTTTAAAATATATTATTCTATTTATATGATTATACGATCCTAAATGTTAGGTATTGTTCCATTTTATCTTTATTGATATAGTACCTAGGAAACAGTAGTAATTTTAAAAATGTGTATTTTTGAATGAGTGATATTAAAAGTAGCTGCTTGAGACACAAAAGTGATATTGAAATTCATCAAAATGAAAGGCACCTTTGGTTTCCTGTTACATGTAAAATGAATTTGAAACTCTAACCTTCAAGAGCCTTCATAAACTGGACTCTTGTGATTTTTCCAGTCTCCACTTTTATTGTTCCTTTACTTCTCCCTCTCCTTCATAATGTAGTGGGGCCAAACGACCCACCATTACCCACATGGTGCATTTCCCATTTCTATTTCTTTGCATATTCTATAACATATGCCTGGGATTCCCTCTTTCTTTTTTGCTTGGTGAAATTTTATTCATCTTTTAACTCTGAATGCAAATGTCATCTTTCTGTGAAGACTTCACCTAATAACTCAGTTAACCACTCTACTTTTTGTTCCAACATCCCTTATTGCTTATTATGCATCTGCATTTTAGTTGCTTACTCAAGAATGGCCTTGGATCGTACTTCACTGCAGGTGTAATTCCAAAAAGTATTCAAAAGAAGCCCAAAGGATGAATTGACTTGGCTGTAAAATCTGGCAGAGGAGCCAAGCTAATTGAGCTCTGCATCTAGCTCTATCATGCTCTGGCAAAGTTCCAGACTACATTTCCTTTCTAACAAGTTCTGTGGATTGGGCTGGAATGCTCCTGAAGCATAGTAGGTGTGAGGGGAGCTAAGGACCTGGCAGAAGATTGAATGTCTACAGGTACATCAAAGATTGTTTTCATTAGAGGGAGCCCCAGTCACTTAAACTGAGAATATATCATCAGAGACCCATTTGAGAGACTAGTTTCAGGTGGTCTTTATCCTGTATCACCCGCTGCCTTGGCCTCCCACAGTACTTTGGTCTCATTCAGTAATAAATCCACAACCCTGTCAGCAAGTGGAGAGTACTGTTTACTAACCCTCACCACAATCTTATGCAAAACACCCCTTATTTACTCACCTAATAACCTAAACTAGACACAGTTCTACATGTAGGGAATTTCTTAGTGAAGACAAACAGATTTCCTGATCAATACATTTAAATTTAAATGGAAGAGACAAAAAACAAGTGAACAGATACAACATAAGGAAATACTAAGTGCCACAAACAAAGCAAAACGACCTAATGGATACCATGTACACTAACTGGGTGAGGGCTACACAAAAAGCCCAGACTTCAACACTATACAGTATATCCATGTAGAAAATATGCACATCTAGCCATAAATCTATAAAAGTAATTTTTAAAAAGTAAGGGAATGGGGGGTACATTGGAGAGGATGGACAAGATACTCTATGAAGAGATGACACTCAAAGGTGCAACCCAGGGAAGGTACAGCCTGGGGAAATAACATTCTAGGCAGAGGTAACACTGAGCAACAAAGGACCAGAGATACAGTGTGGCTGGATATTAGAAAGTACAGTGTACTGTAGTAAAGTCAGCCCTTTCAGGGGATGGTAAAGAGTTTGATTTTAGGCAATGCAATGGGAGTTACTGCAGTGTTAAGCAAGGGAATGATGTGATCTAACCTGTATTTGTAAAAAATCACTTTGGCAACTATGTGGAAAATGGATCATAGAGGACAGAAGCAAAAAAAAAAAAAAAAAAAGTAACTAAAGTCATGAACACAGAAAAACGACTCCCTAGCAGCAGAATTTACAGCTTACTTCTAATAAATATGATTATCAAACAAGGAGTTCATTCAATTTTTGAGTAAAAATTTCCTGAATCATTAAGATTTCCTATCCCAGTGAACTGTAGGGCAGTGACAATGTCATGGTGTTATATTTTGTAGTAAACTCTAACTGCTGCATATCATATTGCAGAACTAGAGATAACCAAATAGTCATAGGTTATTAATTATCACCAGACCAATTTAGTCCTATAGTGTTTTGTGGCACAGAACTCTAGGGCTTCACACAAAATGCTTATCTGCTATTTTAATAAACACAAAGTTTATTTAATTTTTTTGAAGAATATGTTTTCTCTTTCCATAGATATGATACTACCTCAGGCAGAGGTGGAATGGATCTCCTTCCCAAGAACATAAAAGACATGACCCTGATTAATAAACCAAACCTCCCGAACCATCTGCATTCCCTTTCCCTGTATCCCCAATCCCGTAAATACAACTGATTATACTGTGGTTATATCTTGGTCTTATCTTTTAAACTTCAAATAGGTTTTCTGTTTCTCTCTGGTAAGACCAAGGTTACTAGGCTATAATCATCAGTGAGGGTTCCTGGCAGTTAGCAACAGAAATTAGCTAGTCATATTTAAGTAAGAGATAGAATATTGGAAAAATATCATCATCTCACAAAAATAATAGGAGCCTGGAGTATCAGCTTTGGAATGCTAATAGAAAGAAAGGGCTTCTGAAAAAAGTAAGAAATAAAAATCATAGCAACAGATGGAAGAAGCTGGCCGCCGCCGGGTAAAATATGACTTTCACCCATCTCCCCGTCCTTGCCTGGTCATGAGGTCTGGAAGCTGACTCTACACTCCCTGCTCAACCTGCATTCATGGAATGGAGAGAATGAGCATCTAACCTCCCCTGCTTTCACATGGAAAGTGTACATTACTCCTCATGAAGGCTACACCTAAGAGTTTTCCTAAAGGGACATAAGAACACCAAGGGAAAGAAAGGAGAGGTGGGATAGCGTACAGCCAAAATATAACAAAGTGTTCATCTATTATTTTATTTGTTAGTTTATTCAACAGATATATATTGAACCATGTGTTTGATAGTCACAGGGAACTGCTCAGGAAAACACTGAGAGAGATTGAAACAATGGTAGGTAAGAAAAGTAGATAAGAGCATTTCCATAGATAAACCTCCTAGTAGGAAGCTAGTATTGAAGTGTCTGTAAGACATGGAGGAGTCTTGGATCTTGGACTTGAAGGAGAATATGATGGAATGGTTACATGCAGGTTACAAAATAAGATTGTCAGAGTTGAAATCCCTGTTCTTCTACTTACTACCTATGTGATACTGAGCAAATTACAAACTCCACATTCCAGATTCTTTATCATTTCAAAAGACTTGTGTAATGGCAGTAGTTATTAGGGATGGTAGGAGGATTGCAGAAATGAATACATGAATGTGCTTAGTACTGCGTTTGGCACTTAGTAGTAAACGAATTATAAATGTTAGAGTGGTAGCAATGAGTATGGAGAGAAATAAATGAATGGAAAAACAAATATTGGAAAGAAGGTCCAGTGTAATTCTTCATTGATTGTTATGAGAGAAAGGTGAGGGAACCACTGGTGACCTCGAAATTATGGTTTAAGCAAGTATTGGATTTTAGTGCATTTACTGAGATGAAACAAATCTCCATTCAACCAGTTTCCTGAGTTTGACCTACTCACTGCCAATATGCTTATGAACTATTTTGTATAAAAACTCTTTCTGTTCTTTAAGGATACTCCAACATTTCATTCAAACCTTGAGGGTAGTTTCACATCTGTCCCAATACACAGACAGTACAAAAAATTATTGATTTTATACTTTTTCACCTCGTATTTAAATTCATCTAGTCTCTATAACAATGACTCACATTGTGACACTTTGGCAACTTCCTAAGAATTCTATCATTGAACTCTCTCCAAAATTTAAAGGGGTAAGTGATATTTGATAAATACAGTCTAATATCTGTCTCAAGTTTTGAACCTTTATAACTTGCGTCATATAATATTATATAATCATAGGTTCCACAAATTAGGATGTGGACATCTTTAAGAAGACATTCTATCTACCATGGCTTCTAAAGAGCAATATAAATGAGATATAAATAGATCAACCAAAAATTGATCTAAAAGATTTCAGAATATTCTTTTAGTTTCTATAGAAATAGAGCACCATATACAAGGTAATACACTTTTTTTTGTAGTTTTTCCAATTCTGTCTTCAGTATTACATCTCTTTTTTGTTCTAACGTATAATTAAGGCGGGATATAATGCTCACAACTAAAACAAAATGTTAAAAGTTAGTTGAACAAGTTCATAATGTGACAGAAGACAAGAATTAAAATTCACCGCAAGAAACTTTCTTAAAGTGTATCCTAGACAATTGTGATGCAGATATGTTCATAGGAAAAAGAAAGACCATCTTTCTTAAAACCAGGCCACCAATAAAAGTAAAAAACTAAAACATGAATATGTGATCAACAAAAATAGTTGAGATTTTTTCATCAGGTGTGTAGTCTAAACAAAGATAAAATATTGCAAAACCTGTAGAACTTAGATTAAAGAAAATATTAAAAGTTCAGGAGAGCGTTTTACCCTGTTTCCTTTGGATTTTAAAGGAGGACATGTTTTGCCAAACAAACACAGGAAAAGCAGTGGAAATAGCCCAAACTTTCCTGAGCTTCATGATGGGGAAGAAGGCTGATAAAATTTATTGTTAAAATAAGAGCAAACCAGAAAACCAAAACTAATCAGAACTCCCTTTTATTTTACCAACCTACATTTTCTTTCCGGATTTAATATCTAATAAAAACTTGCATGGAAGAAAATTCTGGCATGTATTTATTTCATAAGGACATTTTGAGAAAAACCATATATTAAATGATTAATTCTTCTACTGAAAGAGTGAATGAAATATTAGGTCATCATTAATCATATCAAAGCATTACATTACTCCAAAGCAGAAAACAATGCTCTCATAAAAGCAATATAAATGCAGTATCAGAGTGGAAGTCAAACTAATTATAATATGCTTTGAAGTATAAAACCTGCAGCAAAGAAGGCAAAAAATGACCTTGTTAGAGACAATTTCAAATACTAAACTGCACTTAGAATAAATTAAAAATTTGCTTTGTAGATTGTGTGTGTGTGTGTGTGTGTGTGTGTGTGTGTGTGTGTGTGTAGGGGCATGAAGGAACAGAAAGTTTGTTACTAAGGAAGGATTTCTTTAAGTGATCCCACTATGTAAATTTACTTCTACTTTAGATTCCAAGTAGTGGACACCAAAACAGTATTGCCCATTCACAAAGCCAAATTCATGAATGAATATGGCAACATTTGAATAGGATCTATAAAGCTGTAGTACCTAGTCATTGCCTTACAGAAACAGGGGATTAAAAATGTTTGTTGAACAACAATATGAGAAATATCACCAATCAAAAACAATCCTGCGTGTTTTATAGATAAGTTACCACCTTCACATAGCAACATAACTTGTCTGCATCATCAATTTGCATGTTTTCACACAAATGCACTTGCTTATGCCTTAGCTTGTCATACCTTTCCTCTAAATTTGCATGACTAACTCCTTGTCTTTCATGTAAATCAGCCTAGGCTGTAGGAAGAGAAAGGAGCAAAGTCAGACTAATTTGGAAGATTTTAATGGGAGGATTATTTGCAAAGTCTGGGCAAGTCAAAAGGAAACCCAAAATTAGGGGTAGCAACCATGTGAAAGTCATCACCACAGGATTAGAAAGAGTGGGAGGGAGGGATGTAGCTGCTACTGGACCCAGAGAAAGCTTAGCTTAGCTACAGCAATGAGAGAGGGTCTCCCATCAAGAGCTATGGACTTAGGTAGAGGAGCACAGCACTGGCCAGGCCATGAGCCAAACCCAGCTGGAAGCCTGAGGTTGGTATAGTCACTACACCAGAAGCACAGAGCAGGAGTGTAACAACGGTGAGAGAACAGGAGAAGGGGGGCCAAAGAGAATATTTAGCATGTTCACGGTTCCTCTTAATATCTTCTTGATGTATGTTCTTAAGATACTTTCTTAACTCACCAACCTACAGCAGTCACCCGCCCACACAAATATTCATACTTTATCATACCACATCATTAGAATTGACTGAAAACCAGCAGAGATTTGATGTGCTCTGTACATTACCAGAAGCATCTGGCTTAAAAAAAAAAAAAAAAAAAACTGAAACATTCGGACGTTCCCGAAGAAGCATAATCATTACCTATAGACAGTGTGTTTTTCACATGATAAGTGATAAGAAGAAAAAGCTTAGACACGGGAAATGAAACAATGGTTTTTCTGCAAGAATCTGTTAGAGTTTTAGGGCCTCTAACACAATGAGGGTCAGAGTGGGAACTTGCCCTGAAATAAATCACTATTCTCAGTGTAGGGAAGTTCCTCAAAAAGTTATTGCCTAGACTGCTCTGCATGGTAATGACATTTTTTACTATTATTGGAACTGTTGCTGGTCTCCTCGGTCCACAGAAATCTGAGTGAGGTTTTAGAGAACACCCTTTCTTTCCCAGAGAGACTCCTCTAACTTTCCACCCTGAGAATTTCCACTCAGGCCTGATAATTTCCACGCAGGCGATACTTGCATCAATGACTGTGGCGTCAGTGACAACCACAGAGGGTTCTGAAGGATTGTTCTTGCAGGTAGAGACTTTCTGAGTTTTGGCACTGTTTCCAGGCCTCCTCACAATCAACGGCAAGAAGGCAGTGCCTCAAGTACCAGGCAAGTCTGTTCTGGAAGCTGGCAATTGTCTATGTAAGCATCAAAGAGAACATGGAAGTTCCCTCCCAATAGCAGGTAAACGACATAATAAATCTCAGTTTTGAATGTGACCTAAAAACCCTGAGGATTTTTCCTGTTAATTCTTTTGAGTTCTAGGTAGATTCTTGTTATCAGACCTTTTTCGAAGGTGTAGAGAGCAAATATTTTCTCCCATTCTATAGGTTGTCTGTTTGCTCTAGTGATAGTTTCTTCGGCTGTGCAGAAGCTTTTTAATTTGATCAGATCCCATTTGTTTATTTTTGTTGCTTTAATTGCTTTGTGGGTCTTCTTCAAGAATTCTTTGCCTAGGCCGATGTCTGAAAGGGTCTTCCCAACATCCTCTTCTAGGATTCTTAATGTTTCATGCCTTAGGTTTAGGTCTGTTAACTATCTTGAGTGTATTTTTGTCAGAGGTGAGAGGTAGGGATCCAGTTTCATTTTTCTGCATGTAGCTATCCAGTTTTACCAGCACCATTTACTGAAAAGAGATTCTTTTCCCCAATGTATATTTTTGTCTAGTTTATCAAAAGAATTAACAAGAAAAAATCAACCCCATCAATAAATGGGCAAAGGAGATGAACAGAAACTTTTCCAAAGAAGACAGAATAATGGCCGGCAAACATATAAAAAAAGTTGAACATCTCTAGTCATTACAGAAATGCAAATCAAAACCACAATGAGATACCACCTAACCCCAGTGAGACTGGCCTCTATCAAAAAATCCCAAAACAACAAATGCTGGCGAGGATGTGGAGAAACAGGGACACTTTGACACTGCTGGTGGGACTGCAAATTAGTACAACCTCTGTGGAAAAGAATTTGGAGATTCCTCAAAGAGCTAAAAATAGAATTACCATTCTATCCAGCAGTAGCATTATTAGGCATTTACCCAAAAGGGTAAAAGACATTCTGTTATAAAGACATCTGTACCCAAATGTTTATGGCAGCACAGTTCACTATTGCTAGGTCATGGAAACAACCCAAGTGCCTGTCAATTCATGAGCAGATTATTAAAATTTGGTATATGTTTACAATGGAATATTACTCAATTTTAAGAAACGACAGTGAGCTAGCTCCGCTTATATTATCTTGGATTGAGTTTGAGCCCATTATTCTAAGTGAGGCGACACAAGATTGGAAGAATGGGCTCCACATGTATTCGCCATCAAATTGGCACTGACTGATTAACACTACTGTGCTCAAATGGTGTTGGTGTTCACCAGGGAACGGGGTTTGTGGGGGTAGACCCATATCTGAGGGATGTGGTGAGCATTGTGGAGGGGAGTGGCATGCTTGAAATGTAGTTGGGGATGGGAATTAGGAGTCTCAATAAGGGGAAGGAAATGTTGTAAAACTGATTTGTGTGGATAGCTGTACAACTTGGTAAATTTACTAATAACCATTTAATTGTGCACTTAAAATGGAGTAAAGGCACGATATGTAAATTACACTTCAATAAAGAAAAAAAAACCTGAGGAAATTTGTCATAAGAGTTAAGAAAAAACTAGACATTTTTCTTGAGAATAGATGAGAATAGATTACAGAAATTTGTAATCTGAAATATAATGAGAAGCTGACACCACTGTTTGATGTTTGACTCCTGACAGCTTTAAAGCCTTACCTCTCCTTCTTCCCCTTGTGCCCTACATCTGGCCAGCTGTTGAGAAAGTCTGGCTGCTCCCCTCCTTAGCACCTGAGGGAGATTTGAACCATGCAAGCCCCTGCCCACGCATGGGAACCTTTGCTCAGGCCTCACCCCTATGTTCAGTGATTTTATATAACCCATGTTTTAGTACCAGTTTGAGTATGATAAGCTTTATATTGAACTGAATATTAAGAATGTTACGTATTCTCAAATAATAGGATAACCTATTGTGGTAATTTATATAAAACAATTCTATTCAATGAAAAACTTCAATTTCAATTTATTTCAAAGTCTCCTGAAGATTTATCCATCTTTAAATAAAGTGGTAATTAAAGAAATTATGGATTTCACAGCAACAAGTTTTGCTTTTCTTTTTTTTCAGGGATTTTGCAAATGAATGGAATAAAAGTCTACTGTATCGGATCAAGAAACTCATTAGTTTGGGCCAATGTATTGAGACAAGTATATAAAATGGAGCGGGAAGGAAAAATGGTATGACGCAATTCATTCCTTTTAAGTGAAAACTGGCTTTTTATTTTTAAAGGATGCCTTTGTCAAACAGCAAATACAGTAAGCTACACACAAACCTCACTGGTTTCTCACCTCATCACTCTCTCCGTAATAAGCCTTCATTGCAGATTTCTTTCAGATATGAACATTTCCAGTTAATTTGGCTGTACCCCATGGCCCTTATCTGACCCAAAAAAGCCCTTATGCACTTATGATTTCAAAGACAGCAAACGTTTGTACAGAAAGCCAGACCAGCATAGAGCTAGTAATAGGTTGTTAAGATTTAACAAGGAAAAGTAAGGGACCCATTAGGAGGTTAAAATGGGTTGGCTAGGAGAGGACGGAATCCAAAGTTTAAAGAGATTGGAAAAAGCCACGTTAAAAATCCTTTTAACAATCAGGTTTAAAAATAGACTTTATTAAGATGCTTAATAAAGCACAATGTGTAAGCAAAAATAAAAATCCAAAATCATTAATTGTATATTGTAAAAGAGAAACTGACTTAAGAACATTTTACACCACCTGGTTAATGCATACTCCCCTGCATTTAGGCACCTATGTGAAATCCTGTGTATATATTCATGGAAAATAATTGATTATTCATATCACAGAAATAGACCATTTAAATAAAATGTGTAAAAATGATCGTGAAGAAGATTGCCAATGTCATCTTGTCTGCCTCTTTTTAAATATGAAGATGAATCTAGCTTTTTGGAGGACCATGAAGAATAAAATTCAAACAAGTTAAATGAAAACTTTCCATTTATATCCCATGCTACCCATGCTAAGTTAAATTACTTGTATTGCTTTATTTCAATGTAACTTTCTAATAGATGTTCTAGATCTTAGCATTAATTTTTTGACATATTTTGTATGCTATTCAATTCAATAAATTATACAATTAATGTTTCAGTGATAGTTAACTGCTGAGATGTTTAGAACAATGATGCATATCTCTTAGCAGTCTAAAATGTATTTAGCATTTTTTATTAAAGTCTAATTTACTAGAATAACATTCACATTTCTTAGACTATATTGTACAAGTTTTGTGAAATGCATGTAATCATATAACCACCACCAAAATCAAGATATAGAATACCATTATTTCCAAATTTCCCTGTATCTACAGCATTTGAATAACAGCAACTTGTGAAACGCATGATCTATGACAAAAATTTAGTATCTTCCTTTGTTTACTTTTGCTCAGAATGATAGAGGATATTCAATTTTAGGATTAATATACATAAAATTAAATATAATTATTAGACTTAACTCTTTTGTCCTTCATAATAAGTAGCATGTAGTCTCTCTCCCCCCTTCTCTTTTTCTCTCTCTCCCCCCTTTCTCTTTTACTCTTTCTCCCTCTCTCTCTCTTCCCATTTTCCTCCATCTACTACTTAACCCCTCCCCAACACACATACCTTTTCCTACTTCTTTGCTACATAAATTAGAATGTTCTCTTTATTTTTGTTTTTCTCTTCTTTATACAGATAGCCACCCTTCTGACTTGTACTAACAGGAAAGAAAATCTCTCCAAAACGACATTACCTCACAAACAAGAATGTAGCACTACATTAGTTTTTCAAGATCGGATAAAGCATGTTTAGGCTAAATGTGGACATCAGCAGTTTTAAAACATAATCTGATGCATCTGGCACTCTTTATTGTCTTAGAGGTTCCATCAGTGAATACTTAAAATCTTTCTCCTGGAAGCAAAAATCTCCAGTGAGGTTTTTATATGATTTGCTAAGAAATGCCTGGTTTCAGAAGTTATTCCCTTCAATCCCCAGGGAAGAGTGTCTGCTAGAGTAACTCTGCCCTCATGCTACCTGCTAGATGACTTGGAAAAATCTTATACAGAAGCAATATTTAAATTAAAAAAGACAGTCTGAAAACCTGTTTTTACTTTGCACATGGTAAGAGTTCAAACTCCCTCAGCTTTGTCAGCTGATAACTGCTTCTATTATTTTTTGAAACTATTTTTTAAATTAGAGATGGGGAAAGTAAGATGGAGACCCCCTTTTGGAAGCAATAAAGTATTCCCTTTACCATAATTATTCTTAGGGTGTCTGCAAAGCTCATCTGCACATACCCATGGTCCCTCCATGCAAGGTGTTATTCATAAATTGATGAAAGTTTAACTCAAAAAAGCTTATTGTGGATCAAATGCAGATAGAACGGGAGCTGCCTGAGACTCTTCACTGTTGCTTGGGATGCATAATCACAAAGATGTGGAATCAACCCAAGTGCCCATCAATACATGAGTGGATTAATAAAATGTGGTATATGTATACCGTGGAGCACTACTCAGCCATAAAAAAAAAAATGGTGATGTAGTATCTTTTGTAACAACCTGGATGGAACTGGAAGTCATTCTTCTTAGTGAAGTATCTCAAGAATAGAAAAACAAACATCACATGTACTCAGTACTAAATTGGAACCAATCGGTCAACACTTAAGTGCACATGTGGAAGTACAATTCAAGGGAAATCAAGAAAGTGGGAGGGGGGATGAGGGTGGGTAAATTCACACCTAACTGGTACAATGCACATTAACTGAAGGGCACACTTATAATTTCAACTCAAACTGTACAAAAGCAAATTATGTAACCAAAACGTATGTACCCCCATAAAATTATGAAATAAAAAAACCAAAAGAACTGCTGAGATTATTCCAGAATTGAGGATTAATGTTGCTTGAATATTTTTGGAAAACAGAAGATATAGTTATTACCCTTGTGTATATAAAATGTATTTTTTAAGTGGTTGGGAAAAAAGTGTTTGTGGCATACCAGTACTTTCTGTTGAAAAACTTAAAAACAAAAACAAAAAAGCAGAAAGTAAGACCCTTCTACCATTCTATGGTTAAACAAGTTGGAGAAATACTTAATACTCTCTATCATTCTAGAGAGTTTCATTGCATGTCAGAATACTAAAATCTCTGAAAAGTCCTTCAGTACTATGTTAGTCAGGGTTCCCCAGAGAAACAAAACTAATAGAAGATATCTATCTATCTATCTATGATTTATTACAAGGAATTGGTCCATGCAATTGTGGAGGCTTAGAATTTCCAAGATCTACAGTCAGCAAGCTGGCAACCCATGAGAGCCAATGTTGGAGTTCCAAGCCAATAGGCTTGAGACCCCAGAAGAACCAATGTGTCAGTCTAAGTCCGAAGACCAGAAAAGATCAATGTCCAGGTTAAGCAGTCAGGAAGTTGGAGTTCTGGGTTGACTCAAGTCTTCCATGGATTGGATGAGGTCTACCCACATTACGAAGGGCAATCTGCTTTGCTTAGTTTTTTATTCAAATGTTAATCTCATCCTAAAACACTCTCACAGACACACCTAGAATAATGTTTGACCAGTTGTCTGGGTACTCCATGGCCTAGTCAAGTTGGCACATAAAATTAACCACGACAAGTATATATGCTAGAGCATTTACCCAACTTAGATGCAGCAAGAATCCTTCTTCCATGTAATACCCACTAATGTTTCTCAGGTAAATTATTATTTAACAAATCTGCCTGTGAAAAATTTTGATCCTTTACCAAAAAAAAAAAAAAAAAAGTGTTACTATGGGTATGAGTAGTAGGTAGGATTGGGCAATAAAAGTCACTGATCTAATCAAAAGAAATTCTGAACACATAGTCACTGAAATTCTCAATAATAAAGGCATGATAATGATGTGAAAACTATCATCTTAGTTTTGTTTAATATATTATAATAAGTAATAGGGAGAAGTTTTATTAAAATTCTTTAAATTTTTCATCATCTATCTCTGATGTTTCCCTTAGGATAAATTATTAGAACATCTACTACAGCCCTTGTGCTAATTTCATGATAAGAACTACGAGGATAAAACTGGATTCTATCCCACAGTGAATTGGGGAGGGAGAATTAAAGAACTTCAAAGAAAAATAATCAGCATTTTCTGTGAAAAGGAAAGAAGGGAGTTCAATATTTGAGACAAAATAAGGAAAGGAAGGATATAGCCAAAAATCAGATTCCAAAAAGACATTCCAAGTTTTTATATGAGGAAAGGGATCTGAATATTCCGGCAAATCCTCATTATGGCTCCAATTTTAGTGCCATATGAATTCTCCAAGATTTTTTTTTTTAGCCTTCTCCTCACCATTATTTTTCCTGATGGAAATTTTATTCCAATATAATAGCAATCAGTAGTGAGTGGGAGCTGAGCGAGTATATGATTATAGGATTTCTATATACAACTCAAAATGGTTTTTAACTTTTTATCCTAAGATATAGTTTCAAGAAAATCTCTCTTAAAGGTCAAAATTCATAATATAAATCCTTAATCTTTAATTAAATCTCCTAAACTTTAAACTTCATTTCTCATACCCCATTATCATCTCATTTTTGTCTCAATTTCAGAAATTGTGAATAAATTTGCAAATCATCCATGCAAACAATTTGCTTGTTCAAGGAGAGAATAGCATAAAAACAACCAAAAAGAAATTTAAAGGCATTTCATGAAAGATGTGGTTAACTCTGCGAGATGAACTATATATTAATAGAGAGCCTCTTTTATGGTAAATTCAGGGGACCAAAACAAAGGGAAATGGGTAGTCCACGAAGTGACTGGATCCTGAAAGCAATACGTATATTACCATTCCTTAAAACTAAGACTGTTTCTTTTTAGACTTGTGCCTCTTTGGGGCTAATTAAATTTGGAAGCTATAACCAAAAGGCAGAAAAACATGCTTCTTTTAACAAATGGTTGGACAGTTCGTCTCTTTTGAGGTACAAAATAAAGGTCATAAGTTAGAAGAGACAAAGTATGTATTAGCTGGAATGAAAGGTTTTCGGCAGAAATGTCAAGATTATATAAGTATTCTTCATTTACTTATTCAGTTAAGTTGTCAATAAGGACTCATTAGACTCCTACTGTGTATTTCATACTAAGAGCAGCCCTGTACATTGCTCAAGTTCATAAAGCAAATGTTTGGAACCACTTGATGCTCCTTTGTTTACACTTCTGCATATTTTCCCCCAAGGACATAAGATACACAACCTACACAAGGCTGCGGGCTGCGACGCCCCTTTGCACAGGTGGGGAAACCGAGGCACCGGACGAGGAACAAACACCCACGCAGTAGGCTGCGGGTTGGGGTGCCCCTTTGCACAGGCGGGAAAACCGAGGCACAGAACGGGGAACAAACATGCCGGGCGGCAGGCTGCGGGTCGCGATGCCCGTTTGCACAGGTGGGGAAACCGAGGCACGCGACGGGGAACGAACACGCCGAGCGGCAGGCTGCGGGTCTCCACACGCCTTTGCACAGGTGGGGAAACCGAGGTACCAAGCTGTGCACCAATTGCCACGAATTCCCACATCGCAGAAGTCCTTTTGTGTCACATGCCCCAGAATTGTCTTATCTCTAACTGAAAATACTCTGTCCATTGTTGTTTCCATCTTTCAGTCATCTGTTTAATAAACATCTACTGAGAATCTACAATGATCTGGATATTAAGTAAATAATAATAAAAACAGCACTAATAAACTATCTCTGCTATAAATAAGACAGAAAAGTTAGACAACTATAGAACAGTGTGATGAGTACTTAGGAAAGAAGTAAGCATATGAAAAAAAAAAAAGAAGCATATGTTAGTGAGAGAGTGAGTGAGGTCAGGAAATATATCCTGGAAAATATATTTCCTGAGTTGTCTTTTGAAATAGGAATTATGCAAAGGAAGAAAGAATAGGGTGAAAGTAAACCAGGCAATGGGAAAACATCGCAGGAGCCCAAGGCAAGTGGAAGCAAAGATCAGGAGGCTTTTGTTGCACCTCCCACCGGTCGCCTAACTGCAGTGCCTCAGCCCCACGTAGGAGGTGACCAGACATGGAATGTGGAGCCTGGTCTCCACACTCCCCATATCTGCTGTGGTATTCCTGCCGGTTGCCACAGCAGAAGAAAGATGGCCTCAATTCACTCCCACGTTCAAAGTCTCATGCTAGCACCTCTCATTGGTAGAACCGAAATCACACCCAGAAACTAACACACAAAGTAGTCAGGGTATTGTAAATTTATCCCTTTAATCTCTGAAATCTAGGCAAAACACAAAAAAACAGATTGGGAAGAAATGTCATGTTCCTAATGGGCTGCGTACAATGTGGTATCCATTAGTCACATGCGGCTATTGAATGCTTAAAACATGGCTACTCTGAATTAAGATGTGCCATAAATCAAAAATACACATCAGAGTTCAAATATTTAGTATGAATCAAAGGTATTTATAATATCATATACATTATTTTATATTAATTGTATATTGAAACAGTAATATTTGGATATATCAGGTTAAATAAAGTATTATTAACATTAATTTCACCAGTTTCCTTTTACTTGTTTTAAATGCAGCTATTAGAAAATGTAAAACTACGTATGTGGCTCACATTACATGTATAATGGACAGCACTGCCATAACCATTTCCAGGCATTATGAAGGACTAATGTGGCAAAAATCAATGGACCAAGGGCTTACCTTTTAGTCTTCGACTGATGAAAACAGGAATTGGAGAAATAGTAGATTTAGTATCAACAGTCTTGAAGAGGGTTGACTTTGGGCCTGGTAAGAGAGAACAGGATTCATTCACTCATTGCTGAGGACACAGAAGCTGGAATTTTGACAACCTGTGTTGGCTGATCAGACCTCAGGGGTTGATTAGCACCAGGGGCTAAGGGCTCATGAAGGGGAAAGACTCAGGAGTTTTTTTCATTTTAAATCAAGATTTACTATGCTATGGATGAAAATAAAAATATTGTCTTTCAGGTAACCTTTGAAATAATTTCCTTCAAGAAAGCACATATTAATTTCTAGACAGATAAAATTCTGAATCTGAGTCTAAACATCACAGCAACTTGCAAAATTGCAAAATTTTTAAAATGATAAAATAAATCTCGTTAGAAGACAAACGTTGTCCAATTAGCATACTGAAGTTGGAATTAAGCCAGGCTCAGCAACTTTGCACAGTGGATTTTTCTTCCAAGAAAAAATCCAGAGTTGTCAGAGCAAGCATATTAAAAAAAGAAATGTGCTGCAAATGCAATTTTAATCACAATCAGGAGTCCAGAAATGTGACAGCTGTTCATGTTTCAATAATAGTAAAATTGAATAATGTCTATTTGTCGCCTGATTCACCCTGCTACATCATTCCGTTAAAGAAAATTAATCAAGGAAAAGGGAAGTTGGAAAAGATAAAAATAAAAGATTAATCATGCAAGCAAAGATGGATAAAAAACAAAAAATGTTGAGTGTGATTAAGACTAAATACCTGTTCTTTCAGGATTCAGAACAGTAACATTAAGCATAACAATAAGAAGTTAACTCTAGAACAGTAGGTCTGAACAACAGACTGTTGACAAGATATAAGAGATGTTGCAGGTTATTTTGAAACTAATAGAATAAGCAACAAGACTGCAATTTGAAAAAATTTATCTCTGTAACTATATCACCGTCATTCAATTGAAGTCCATGACACTTTCCTGAATGGCAGAAAAAACAGAATGCAGGATTTTTTTGTTTGTTTTTTTGAAGGAATCATTCAGAATCTTGTGATTATACAAATTGCGCTTTATACTATCTAGCCTGAAAAATCTTCAGGGTTGGGTGAAATGTAGGCAGCCATTTATATTGGACTTAAAATTGACCAATTGACTAAGGAACTGTGAAACATATACTACTGATATTTACTGAAACATGTATTTTATATTCAAATATAGATAATAAATGCTTTATTTTTTCAACAAGTAGAGAGAAATATTTCTTTAAAAAATCTAAAATTTATGTTCTAAAATACATGTCTTAAATGCAAAGTCCCTTAAATTTCCATTATAAGTCACTGTTCCAAAATTGAACCTAGGTGTAATTTGAAACAATTCACAACATTTTACTTGAAACACTCTATATTTATTGCTTTCCATATAAATAGGCTATAAAATTTTCTCATTTAATCTTACCTTTCTACTTTAATATGTCTTTTCACTTTTGCATTTCACCCTTGTCCAAAGAAAAACCTTCTCTATTAATTATATTGACCTATTTCATAATTTTAAGACATTCAGCAGCTCATCTTTTCCAAGAATAATATTTCACTGGCCATGGTATTTAATTATGACTCAGACATTGTCTTACTAATGCCAATTTTTTTTTACCCCATCAGAATGATTTTGGGTAAAGTGATTCATCATTGGGGGTGGGGGTGGAAGTGACCATACTGTAGGTGCTCTGTTTATACCCCCGGGGCACTCACTATCTAGTACTTGCACCTGTGACTCTTCATCCAAGGGCTTTGTCTCAGCAAGAGGCAGGTCAATAGTTCGAGGGAGGTAACTACCTCCCAAACTCAGCATCTTTGGTCATTGATAAATGACATTTGAAGGTCAAATGCCCCAGCTTCTTCGTTCCTTGAGTGGGATGATTCGAAGAAGTGGAATGTTGTCTATGTTGTCTCCCTGTAGTCCCCAACAGGTCTAAGACTCATTTACCCATAGAGGTAGCATCTCATTAACAAATCCTATCATGAATTCTTTTTCTTCTCTATCTTATCCCCCTCTCTGGCTCAGGTTCCAGACTTAGCTCTCAAATAACCTATTTGCTCTTACATTGCTCGAGAGTGAAACTGAAGGTTAAGATACAGGAACTAAGAATTTTTCCTATGAATTTACGGTGAAGAGCTATGTATATGGGGAAATAGAGGGATGCTATATATTGCTTTTATATATAACAATAAATATCAGAAAATATGCGATGGTGGATGTGAAACCCGAAAGAAAGATTTTCCTTATCTTCAGCCATACTAAAAGAGAAAAAGATATTAAACTGTTAAAACATTTGCCTCTTTAATACTTTTTCTTCTGGCTTCCAGATTTTTTTTTAATTATGTTAATTTTTTTGTAATTTTCTGATAATTGTTTGATACAAATATATATAATATGTAGTATGGAAAGGCAAGTATTTTTATATTTATTTTATTTATAAATCATTTATCATTAATTTTTACTTTATCTCATTTTAGTTAACAGTGTTTTATGGTTTATTAAAATGTTAATATTGGTTTACATATTTATTTTTTAAATTTAAATCTCCTAATAGTTTATTACTAGTTTATGAGACTATAATTAATTTTTTTTATTTCAAAATATTACAGGGGTACAAATGTTTTGGGTTATAAGGATCACTTTTGCAATGCTTGCGTCAGGGTTATAAGTATGCCTGTCACCCAGATAAAGTTCATTGAGCCCATTAGGTAGGTTCCTCCCACACCCGTTTGATTTCCATTGAGTTATACTTCCCTGTATCTATATGTGTGCTAATCAGTTAGTTCCAATTCAATAGTGAGTTTATGGAGAGTTTGTTTTTCCATTGTCAAGATACCTCATAGGATAACGGTCTCCAGTTTAATCCACGTTGTTGCAAAAACAAAAATGTAGAGTTTGTTTTCCCACTGTTAAGATATCTCATTTAGGATAATGGTCTCCTGTTCCATCCATATTGTTGTGGTATACATACCACATTTTATTAATTCACTCATCAATTGATGAGTATTTGGTCTGATTTAACATCTTTGCATTGTGAATTGTGCTGTGATAAACATTTGAGTACAGGTGTCTTTTTGATAAAATGACTTCTTTTCCTTTGGGTAAATACCCGACTGTGTAATTGCTGGATTGAATGGTTGGTCTACTTTTATTTCTTTGAGGAATCTTCATACTGTTTTCCATAGAGGTTGTATTAATTTGCAGTCCCACCAACAGTGTATCTACATCCAGGCCAGCATCTATTGTTTTTTGACTTTTTAATAAAGGTCATTCTGACTAGAGTAAGGTGATATCTCATTGTGCTTTTAACTTTCATTTCCCTGATAATTAGTGATGTTAAGCATTTGTCATCTGTTTACTAGCCATTTGTATATCTTCTTTTGAAAAGCTTTTGTTTATGTCTTTTGCCCACTTTTTAATTTTTTTCTTGCTGATTTGCTTGAATTCTTTATAGATTCTGGTTATTTGCCCTTTAGCAGATGTACAGCTTGCAAATATTTTCTCTCATTCTGTAGTTGTCTATTCACTCTGTTGATTAATTTCCTTGGCTGTGCCGAAGCTTTTTAATTTAATTGAGTCTCATTTATTTAATATTTATATTTGTTGTTTCTGTGATTGCCATTGAAGTCTTCTTCATAAATTCTTTCCCTAGGGTGACATCTAGAAGGGTTTTCCAACATTTTATTCTAGAGTTATTAAGGTTGCATGCCTTATATTTAAGTCTTTTATACATCCTAAATTATTAATAATTTTGATGCATTATAAGAGATATGGATCCTGTTTTATTCTTCTGCATGTGTCTGTCCAGTTGTCCTAGCACCATTTATTGAACAGGAATTCTTTTCTACAGTGTATAATGTTTTCTACTTTGTCAAAGATCAACTGGCTGTATGGGGACAGTTTTATTTCTGGGTTTTCTGTTCAGCTCTGTTGGTCTATGTCTCCATTTTTGTTCTAATACAAGGTTGTTTGGGCTACTACAGTCATGTAGTATAATTTGAAGTCTGATAACATGATGCCTCCAGATTTGTTCCTTTTGCTTAAGATTATTTTGGCTATTTGAGTTCTGTTATGGTTCAAAATAAAGTGTAGAATTATTTTTTCTACATCTGTGAAACATGACATTTTTATTTTGATGGGGATTGCATTGAATCTGTAAATCACTTTGAGAAGTATGGAAATTTTAACAAAGTTTATTCTACCAATCCATGAGCACAAAATTCCTATGTTTCTCCATTTGTTCGTAAAATCAGCGATTTCTTTCTTCAGCATTTCATAGTTCTTTATGTAGAGATCTTTAACCTCCTTAGTTAAGTATATTCCTAGGTATTTTATTTTCTTTGTAGCTATTATGAATTGTACCAAGTCTCTGATTTGACTCTGAGCATGAATGTTATTGGTGTATAGGAATGCTACTGATTTGGTTTCCAATGACATGGAATATTTTTTCCATCCCTTCACCTTGAGTATGTATGAATCTTTGTGGGTTAGATGCATTTCCTGGAGACAACAGGTACTTGGCTTGTAGTTTCTTGTCCATTCAGCCAGCCTACGTCTTGAGTGGGAAATTCAATCACGTTGATAGATAGAATTGATATGTGGGATGCTGTTCTGTTCATCCTATTGTGCAGTATGTTATTATTTTGTTTTATCTCATGTACTATTGTTTTATATGAGCTTTGAGCTTTAGCTTTTGGGAGGTTTTACAGTGATGGGTGACTCTCATGTTGATCCATGTATAATGCAGATGTATTTCCTGCAGGGGAGGTCTGGCCTTGACAAAGTCCTTCAGTCTTTGTGTGTCTGGAAAAGTCTCTATTTCTCCTTCATGTATGAGAGTTAGTTTTGTAGGATACAAAATTCTAGGCTGGCAGTTGTTCTGTTTAAGTAGACTGAAGATGGGACACCAGTCCCTTCTGGCTTGTAAGGTCTTAGTTGAGAAGTTTGCACTTCAGTTGAAAAGTTAACCCGATGGGTTTTCCTTTGTAAGTTACTTGATGTTTTCACCTTACAGGTCACAGGACTTCCTCCTTCGTATTGACTTTGGCCAGTCTGATGACTGTGTGTCTTGCAGATTGCCTCTTTGCAATGAGTCTCCCAGATGTTCATTAAATTTCTTGTACTTGGATGTCTAAATGTCTAGTAAGACCAGGGAAGTTTTCCTTTGCTATTCCCTCAAATAGGTTTTCCAGCCCTTGTGCGTTTTCTTCTCCACCCTCAGAGATGCCTACAATTCTTACATTAGGCTGTTTTACATAATCCCATATTTCTTGTTGGCTTTGTTCATTCCTCTTCTCTGTTCCTTTTTTTTTTTTTCTGATTGGATTAATTCAAAAGTATTGTCTTTAAGCTCTGAGATTCTTTATTCTGCTTGGTCTAGTCTATTCTTAAAACTTTCCACTGTGTTTTATATTTCCTTAAATGAATTTCTCATTTCAGACATTACATTTGGTTTTTTTATAATATGCTGACCTCTTTAGTGAATTTTTCATTCATTTACTAAATTGTTTGTCTGGTTTCTTTGAGTTGGTTTTCCATTTTCTCTTGGATTTTTCTTGAGCTTCCTGAGAATCCATTTTTGGAATTCTTTATTGATCACTATGTCAGGTATTAGTCTGAAATGTTGGTTCTTAGTGTGCTCATGGCTGAAGAATGACCAGACATACCAAAGTAAGGCAAGCATGAAAATGAGGTTTACTGAGAGAGAAAGATGGGATTATAGAGCAAGGGACAGATATAGGTTTACAAAGCATGATACATGTGCCACAGATGATGACCAGACCCATTGTTGCAGCAAAGGGAGAGCCAAAGAAAGGACCCAAAAGAGGGACTTGGCTATGATCTATGTCTTGTTTTATAATGTCCAGATTGGGACCTCCCTAGTGGCTCAGGTGTCACCTGGAACACTTTGATTGGAAAGTTGAAAGTTGCATTACTACACATGCATGTTGTTCTAGGTCAATTTCCAGACTATGGTGCTACCTATGCTGTTTGGTCCATGGGCTAGAGAGTCCTCTGCATTCTTTTGCAGCTGGCGCTCTAAGTTATGATTGGCTGATTTATAAGGTATCTTTGCTCATACACATTATTTTCATAGACCAGATTATAAAATGTACTAATGTTTTACATGATTTAATATTCTTTTGCTGTCATTTTGATGTTTTGAGCCTTCCCCAAAGTCTCCATATTCATTGTGAGGATGAGAAGAAGGGAAGTGAGGATAATATTTTTCCCTTAATTTTCAACCTTCTGCCTGAGAATTGGCAGATGGCTCCTCCTAGACCTAAAGGCAAGGTCCTATATTGTATTAGACACCCCAGGGCTTCACTCATGGCTGGCACCCAACAAATGCAAAATCAAGTTGTAAACCAGTTCTCATTTAAAATCCCTGGACATTTGACAAAACACCCCAAACCTAACAATATCAAAGTTCATAAAACCAAAGACAAGTAGTTAAAAGAAAATTTACATGATTAAAACTTGACTGAAGTATTAGGTTAAATAGGCAAATAGGCATTTTTTTCATTGTGTATTAGAAAAATCAGCATGACATTAACCCAGAGAGTGTTACAAACCTTATCAATTATTAAAAGAGAAATTCATAGTAGTTGGTTAATTATGGCACCCAAGACATCTGTTTGGGAGACATCAGCAAAATAAAGTACCAGGATTCCAAGATAAGTTGATAAAAGTACTGTATATAATTTTATCCAAATATGGACTATGCCCTTTTTTCTTTTCTGTTCAAGTTACAATGAAGACCCTTTCCTTACAGAATTTTTCTTATTTTCCATGGTTTAAAAAAGCTGAGTGTCATATATGTAAAACCATATAAATCAGAAACCATTAAAAGTAAGAAAGTAAAAATCAGTTATCGATGTTTCAGATTATTTGACTTTTTGAAAATAAAATATGCAAGCTGGAAAAAAAAGAGAATTTAAAAAGGAAACAAAAGATCCAAATCTTTATCTTTAGTTTCAACTTGATAAAAAGGGATATATATTACATTGCAGGCTTATAAGTGAAAGGCTTTGAAAGGGAAAAGAAATCTAGGTTTTTCATTTGTTCTTTTGCTCAATTATTTTTGGGAATTTATGGGCATGAGTTTTCTTTATCTTTAGGTTTGCCTAGTCTCGAAACCCTCAGTTGTCTAATATTTATGGTTCACATGAAATGCAGTTGTAGTGAACAAGAAAATTTTTTCTGTTATCTAGCTAATGTCTGCATAGATGTACAAAAACTGAAAACATCTTGAATTACGTACGTTAAGATAATCATGTAAGACTGATCATAAAGCATTGTTTTGACTATTAGTGATAAGTCATGGAATTAATAAACAATTATTACTTAATATCAAAAGTAATTTTACTCCAAACAATGTATGTAACAATATAATAAGGTACAGTTTACAGCATATTATCTGTTTCAAAGTTTGCAGATGGGGCAATTCAACTTGGAAAATATTTTAAATATAAATGACTAAAGAGGTAAAGATTGAGAAAAGATGGTCAGCTAGTAGTGTCTTATAATTGAGTTTTTATTGAGTATACACACAGCACCTAATTCAGTCCAGATTAGCAAGTACTTAAAGAAAGTGAAAGCAACTTTTCATTTGGGTGTGGGCAACATAAATTCTCTTTGCCTTTTTGCCTCTAACTGAAGCTATTTTGGACTGCCTGCCACTTTGGCAACACTGCCTTTACTGAACTTCACAAAATTATTGAACAGGATAGCTTCTAAATGTAATTTCTACACGGGTAACTTTTTCCAAAATTTAAGTCCTCCAGTTCAAGCTAGAATAAGTGATGCGAAAGAAACAAAAACATTCTCCACACTATCATGCCATTTGTTGGCCAATAATTTGAAATACAATTTTCTCTTTTCTTCTACTCAACCAGTACCTGTTTGGTGCGCAACTGAGACCCCTAAGAGAATCACTGTTGGTAGAGTGATGTATCTAGGTAAGCAGATATGTACAAAGATCGAAAAGTACAAACATAAAAATAATAAAACTTTAACGCTTCAAATTACATCTTAGGTTAAAAATGCAAAATAACAGAGATTTTTTAAATATAGTAGGAAATAATTTCGATGCCACTCTAAAATAAAATTTCTTCATTGGTGAATTTCTGAAACCAATGTAATTTTGGGGATATCGATGTATTAGTAATTTAGAGATAGGAAAGTGGTGGGAGCTCAAATTAAGCTATCTACTTTCTGACTCACCAGCACAGCTCTAGACTGTGTACTTCCAACATATAAATTTGTATTAACCTAGTTCCCTTTGTGGGATAATGGTGGACTGTCTCAAGTTTGTAGCCCATTACGATAATTCATATAGACATTATAACACTCTACTGTCATCTGACATCATTGCCTGTGTGGCTAACGGACACAAATCCCAGGAAAATAAATAAATAAATAAACAAGATAATTTTAAAAGGTTTTTAAAAATGTTTTAGTGCAAAATTCATTTTTTAAAGCTTCTTAAACATACTGCACCTCTTGATCTATAATGACCCCTTTAATTTTTCTTTCCTGCTGAGCATTCCAAATTCAGAGTAAACAACTATTGAAAAAATAATGAGGTTCACATTAAAAGGCTGCAAACAATAACATAATTAACTATCTTAATAAAATCTTGGAAATAAGCACTGACCCAGATGCTAGAGAGCATAAGGTAAATCTAATGAAGACCTGAGGAAAATCAGGCACCAGCTCATGGGAAATGCAAAACTACCCCGCGCCTCTTCTCCCATTATCTTTGTTTAATCTTCTTCAGAATTAGGTCCCAAGAGAATTCCCAGTATGTATTCCAAAGATAATTGCCCTTTTTTTTTTTAGACTTAATGATTAGAGGGTAGCAGGAAAAATAGAACTAACATTTAAAAATGTGGGGAAGTATTCAAATCATCTACATTTAAAGGTTGTTTTCATGTACTTTTAACAGTCTTAGTAAAACCATATTTCAACAACTGAACTAATCTATGGAATTTAATTTTACTTGCAGAGTCATTATCCAATACAGCGATAACATTAGAGTTATAATAGGTGCTTCATTTTATAGAATGTTCTAAATTAATACTTCATTTTATCCATGTTAATAATGCAAAGCAAGGGAAAGACTTGGAGAGTATAATGTATATTATAAATCCTCAAATTTCATTTAAATGAATAATTAAATTGCACAATGGCATACAATAATTTTATAGAATAAGTTTAATAGCATGAAAAAACTCACTGAAATAAAATCATGAACATCAACTTCTATTTTTCTAAATAATATTTTCCCATACAAATAATTTAAATTAAAATTAGCACTGAATTACTTCAAAAAAGTTTAATTTAGGAACAGTGCATAAAGCAATTTAGACAGATCACTTATTGTATCATATTAGACTGGGAACAGGACTGGATGGGAGTCAAGTATTGGGTTCTAATGCTTTTGGAAAATCACCTAAGTGCCCTAGGACTCATTATCCTCTTCAGAATGAAGGTTTGAAATAGATTATTTTTAAGGCCCTTTCTAGCATTAGAAACGTTCAAGTATTAAAGGAAAATTCTGATATCACATTTATCAGATTGCAGATAACAAAACTCCTGCCAGAGGCTTAGAGATTTCAGAAAATAACTCTCATACACTGCTTATGAAGATGTCTATAAGGCTATATTGGACAAGAATTTCTTAATATCTTAAATATTATATATATTTAAGTACATTATATGCATATATTATATATGTCTATATAATTATATATGTGCATAAATTTGTTATATAATTAAGACAGTGTTAGACTAAATAAAACTACTTATTAAAACTAGATTCTCTGGAATAGTAGAATTTGCTGTATTAACAATAAGCAAACCTTTCCTAAATTTAAAAACACCTTCATAGTTATCTATCATTCTGTAACTCTGTTTCCTCATCTACAAAACATAAACTCATATTCTTAATATAAAAATCAAACATACAAAGTGCCTAGTAAACTAGTCTCTCTCTATAAAGCAGCAGCAACTTGGGAGGAAGAAATAGTCATTCTAGAACCACATAAAGTTATCAACAAAGACCTTAGAGCTATCGACCCAGCTAAGTTTCATCCATTCTTTTATCTTTAAAATAAAATGCTTCTCATTTTTATTTTCAAAACAGGAATATCATAGCTCATTTTCCACCAGTGCACACAACTTCAGCTCAACCCACCATTGAACACCTGTCTTTTATCTCACAGGAAAGCCAAATATACAAGAACACAGGTAGTTAGTGTCTGTTGTGATTGGCTCATGCTTACTGGCTGGTAAATATATAGGTATTTTGAATATCATCTATTCTTAACCAATACTGGTATAATCAACTTTTTATTTTCTTGGGGCAGATTAATTAGTTTGTAGATAAGTCAGGTTAAAAAGAAAAAATATTGACAAACAATGCAGTTAAATAAACATTACTATAATTCTGTGAAAACACCTACACATTTAAAGGCCTTCATTTAAGAGGACCTCATGATAAATTATAAACATCACCACATGGGAATATAGCTCCCTTTGCCAAAGACCTGTAGTCTGAAGAATGCCCTGCCCCCTCTCTCTGACAACCACTTCTGCTGAATAACAAAACAGTCATCCTTTATGGGATTCTTACAGACAGTGAGAGAGAGCTCATGAGACATGGAGCCCACTGGGAAAGAAGAAGCGAGAGGGACTCCATACAGTTCCGAGTACTACACTGCCCCGTTTGTTTCTTATTCTATGAATTGTTTGAAGAATGAAGGTCTCAGACAGAGTTTTAACAGAAAATTCAGCTTAGAGCAAATAACTATATTTATTTTTTGTTTTTATCTTTTTATTCAGAAACACACAATTTTTACTCAGAAATTCAAACTTATTGATAAGTTGCAAAATAGGAAAAAATGGGAAAATAAATACTCATATACTCTTTACTGAGATTTACCTATTGTTAATATTTTACTCTGTTCTTTGCCCATCTACCTATCTATACATATGTCTATATATTATGTTAAGCGAGTATGTGTATACATATATACACATAGTTTTTCTTGAATTAATTGAGCAATTTCCATATACTGTTGTCCTTTATCCCTGAACACTTCAATGTGTATTTCCTAAGACCAAGGATATTACTTTCTATAACTACAGCATCAAACTGTATTTATTTTTTACAATTTAAATTTTCTTTAACAACACCAACATAATACTTAATCTGTACTAGACACCACTCAAAGCCTGGTTCCAGCAACTATTGGCTGCATGATCTTGTACAAATGACTTAACTGTCTGGGGCTTAGCTTGCTCATTTGTAAAATCAGGATAATAATAGTAACTACTTCAGTTGGTGTCTCGGACAGAGTAAACATTATGTAAATGTTGTTCAACGGAATTTAAATTGTAAGAATAAATACAGTTTTTACTGTGCTTCCAATTAACAGTTATTTGAGGTTTTCTATGACATTGACCTTATTAGACTTCAAATCTCCTCGTTACTTTCATATCCCCATATCAGTAAACATCACTGAAGGAAATATCCAAAATCCAGTATTCTGAGGCTCATTCTGCTGCACTATGGTTTTGCCTCTAAATTCGCAAACTTTATTTGTACTTTCTTTTGACATTCATCTCCATGTTTTTATAATGGCATGAAATGAATCACATGCCACATTTTAAGTAACTTTGTCATAAAACTACATAAGTTTGTTAAATATGTATGTCTTTATAAATAGAGATCGAAATCATGAAGGCAGCAAGATAGGAGGACTGAGAGAGGCATTCTACAACCTTTTCCTTTTGACCTCTAACTTCTGTCAAAATATCACTTATCTTTCCCAAGTGTGGTATGTGCTGCCAAAAGAAAATACATATATGTTACTTACTTCATTTGACATTTTTATCATTGTTGTTTATGCTATTAGTAATGTATATGATATTACTACTCCACTATTAATATAATAGGAAGTGTCCAGGAGAGAAAGATACCTTATTTATCATTAAATATATCTTAGGTACCTTTATTCAACATTCTTTCAGACAGAGATGAGAAAGGCATAGACAATCTGAGGAATGAACCCAGGCTGGCCATGCCCTTCAGGCACAGCTTGAGTTCTTGCAGAATTTGTTAATTCGGGGGATAAGCTGGGTTGTACGAGACAGAACAAAAGACCCACTTTATCTGGATAGGGTTACTGGTGTTCCAGCAGTCAGGAATACAAGTCAGATATGGTGTTGTCTGAATAGCCATTGGCCCTTCCAAATGGTCCAGTCTAGCAAAGATCTGATTGTAGGTGGAGAAGCCAATAACAAATATATAGATTTAGGAGTGCTCAGCACATAAGAGTAATCCAGGAAGAATATAAATCCATCAGGGTAAGTCTAAAAGAAAAATGTCCCTCAGATACATATGAACACAAGCTAATAAGAAAGTGAAACAGTTAAAGAGAGGAAACAAGAAAGAAAAGCAGATTGAAGAGGAATGAAGGTGGGTGCAAAGTTCAGTTAGAAGAAAGTAAGCTAGAGAGCTGGCAGGGCACAGGACACAGTGCTGGGCCATGGAGGAATCAATCTACCCAGACACTAATGCTCCATTGAGAAAGAAATGCCACACACGAAATGTGTTTGTGTTTTTATAGTTTAGAGTGTCTGTAAAACAGTTCTCATTACATTAATTTCCAGTGGAAAAAGTAATATACCTTTCAAAACACTAGATTTGTAAATGCCTGGGAATGTCTAATTTCTGCCATCCTCATAATGTCTTGTAATAAAAGATGAAAAAGAGGTCTTTACAAGATGTTTAGAAACAGAATAAGCAGTAAGGAGAAAATTTCCTTTTCCTTTTAAACAAATTTGAAAATGGGCACACTTCCAACTAATAAAAGAATGTTTACTTCCACTAGGCCCATCCAGAAAACCCTGGCTGCAGCCCTTGGCAATCCTACCAAGCAAGCCCTTGTCTCAGGAATATTTTATGTCAATCAATACTACTGATAAGATACACAGGAAAACAGACAGGCAGATAAGTTCAGACACTCAAAATATTACCAAACATGGATATGTGTCCTTTATCCTACAAAGAGCCACTTCTACTGAAGAGGAAGTAAATTAATCAAAAGCAGCCTGATAAATATCAGTGATTCATTGACAAATAAGAATTAGGGATGCCATGAAAGAAAAGACCCAGGCCTTACTGTTAATTCATCCACTGTATCAGTCAGCATTAGCTATCAGGTTAGGAAATTAAGGGAGACTGATTTAGTACTGCTTGCTGTCCTGTTGCCTATCATATTTTATTAATTAAAAAAACTAATATCCATGTGCATTGACTGCATTAGAGGAATGTACAGGGGAGTTTAAAGGACCTGAGGCTAGAAAACAAGCCATTCAGGTTCTAGACCTCGTCTTGTGTCTAAGTGTAACTCTGAGGTAAGCATGTGGGTACAAGTGTGCAAAATTAAGATAACAGACTCATTCATTTTTCTTACTCTTAAAAAATAGCATTTTTTTCAAGGAAATCTTATATGGAGCACTAATTACTAAAACGATGACTCTGTCTGCTTCAGATTGAGAGGAGGAGGCCCAGCCAGCCTTCCTCTCACTGTCCCTCTCCACCAGCCTACCGTTGTGGCTCCAAAAGCTCCTTCATAGAATGTGAAGGCTTCTCAAAAATCAGTTCTTTCAGGCCAGGCGCAGTGGCTCACACCTATAATCCTAGCACTCGGGAGGCCGAGGCATGAGGATCGCTTGAGGTCAGGAGTTTGAGACCAGCTTGAGCAAGAGCAAGACCTGTCTCTACTAAAAATAGAAAAAAATCAGCCGAGTGTGGTGCAAGCCTGTAGTCCGAGTTACTTGGGAGGCTGAAGCAGGAGGAAGATTGAACCCAGGAGTTTGAGGTTGCTGCAAGCTAAGCTGACAGTCACGCAGGCAACAGAGACTCTGTCTCAAAAAAAAAAAAAAAAAAAACAATTGTTTCATTTGCTCATTTATTCAAGAAATCCTTATGAAGAAACCATTTGCTAATCACAGGGAACACAATGATAATAAGAATATTCATCCTGACCTTGGAAATTACTGGGTTTGTGATCATTACATTCTAATGGGCTATGGTTTCTCAGTGTTATTCAAGTACTAAAACAGAGACTGGTATACAGGAGAGACACAGAGTCTCAATGTTTTCTTCCTCAATAGGGTGCAATCACTCTGTAGACGAGTAAGCTTTGCTTCCATAAACTTTAATTATAAAGTTGTCCCCATAAAGTTAATTCTAAGGTATTGTCTAGATAGTTGTAATGGTGTTAAAATTTTCTTCATTAAATTTGTACTTAGAATCAGTGTGCAATTAGTGAGTTCAAGATATAAGTTTTCCTTCCAATGCCTCATCAACAGATTTTCGATTTTTATGAACCCAACCTTTCCTCATATCCACAGATAGTCAGACTGCTGTTGTTCCTCCCACCTAAGCATGCCTCTCTGGAATCCCCGTTTCCTAAGCCTACTTTTATTACATAGAATATATGTGTCCTGATTCTTGTATCCTCTCAACCCTGTAATCTCTTGGACAACAGTCACCTAGACCAGACTAATTCAGGCTGATCAATTTATATATGATTCTTTCAGAGAAATACAAAAGCATTTTAAAATGACCTTCAAGAGTCAGAGCCAACTCAAAGAGGTGGCTAGAAAAGAGAAAATTCCAGGAATATTGGAAATCCAGTTGCACAGTTACTTTGAGCCATGAAGGACTTTGGGACCTCCCTCAAATTTTGTTACATACTCAGTCATCTTTTGTCACTAAGAAAATTATCTTTCCCTGAGACTTGATAATGTTTATAACATTAATTTTTTTTCTTCATACTTTTTTGGTCAGAGAATTTGACCAGTACCACAGCAAGCTCTCCTATTTTCTGGATACTGCTTAAACACATGGAACCTGAATTTTCATCCTTAAGTGGGCTATTATGTCTATGGTTTTCTCTTATCTTTTGTAAGACAACTTACTTTTACCTGTTTGCCTAAATTCTATTCATATTAAAGTTAGAAATGAACCAATTAAGAACATGTTAATATCAATATTGTCTCTAACCAGTAATAATTATCTATAGAAAAGTCAACTAAGAATTTAAGAGATCTTCACTATCCCATATTATCTAAGTTTATAGGATAAAGCATGTATATCAGCCACACTGGTGTCTAATTATTTCAGACACATAGACTTGACCAAAAAAATTCAGTTATTCAATATCAAACACATGTGCTTACATTCTCTAGAAGACGATGTTTTTCTGGGATTTCCAACCTCATTATCGTGCAGTTCTTTGCACATGCTTAAATTTGATCATCTTATCCTCCTACTTAAAACCCTTTAACATCAATTATAAGAATCTTCATGGTCTAGACCCTACCTATTTCTATAGCCACATCACTCGATACACCCTCATTATGCTTCCTATAGCCATGCGCCTCTTGCCTCTCAGCCTTCGGGTATATGCTGTCCCTTCTGTTCTGCTTTGCCTCCTCACCTTCTCCTCAATATTCACTCCCTTTGTCTAGCTATGAGTGATTTAACCTTTCAGGTCTCAGTAGATAGCACTTTCTCAAGGAAGTCTTCTGTTCCCCCTCACTTGGGTTAGATTACTCTCCTAGCAACCTCTGCTTGCCCTATCGGCAGTTCTCAGACTATTGCAATTGCCTATTCACCTGTATGTAGCCTGCCATATATTGCAAGCAATGTGAAAGGAAGACCATGTTTATATAGGCCACTTTGTGGGTTGGCACTGAAAATTAAAAAAAAAAAAAAAGTTTGAATAAATGAACAAAATTGTACAAAAGTACATTCTACTTATCTTTTCCTGAATTTTAGTCATTTTCAGGAGTATACATACACCTATATACATATATATAGATACACATATATAGACATACATATTATTGATATACACTATGTAATACACCCACACACATATGTATACATACATGCATATGTGAACAATATGAATATATAAGCGCTGATGAGTATTTCACATATATGTACACACCCACATATGCACACATACATATGTATATATGAATGAGGAGAAACGTTAACTTTTTACTTCAGGTTTTACGAAAGTTTTGGTTTATTTTGCATACAGATCTAGCCTTTGTGTTCCATAGTTTATATTATAACCAAAGGAAAATGAAACCATAAAACAATCTTGGATATATTTTTATAGGGAAAAGTTTTAATTAAAAATCACAACCTGCCTCAAAGAATGAAAATACAATTATGTTAAAGTTTAAGCCAATGATATATTGAAAATCAAAAATTAGTTTGCATGCATCTTTTGTAAACAGTTAGACCCTTTTAATCTAGAAAAGAGATGGCATGGAAAAGTCTAATGGGCAGAGATGAAAATGAGCAGCCGTCTTCTCTAATTGCCTTAGTTTGCCGCTCTTCATGAGGTAGCAGGGAAAGAGTGCAAAGTGGGCAGAGTAAAGGTCTCCATCATGTTACATTGTTTCTGTGTGCAGATCACTAGATCACAAGAGAGTCAGCATTGGAAATTACTCATCAGTGCCAAAGGAGCACAGTTCCAAAATTAATAAAAAAAATTTCTTTAATATTTCTTATTTCCATAAATTTATATTCATGCTGTAGGTTTGGACCTATTTTTGAAATATTCTTGCAAAGGAAAGTTACCAACCCCACAAACTGTTTGTGAGAGTATTAGAAGTGCCAATTGAAACAGGAATGTAATAACATTGTGAAATCGCATTATCTGTCAAGTTTCTAAAGCTTATTCAGGTGCTTATTTAAACCCTTGGAACTTACAGGGAAATGAACATCGGATGACTTTTCATTCAGGTTGCCATAACATTTCAGGAGTGAAACTCCATAGTGGTCTACCAGACACCAAAAATAAGGTTTCAGCAGTAAAACAAGTGTCAACAAACTTCATGCTTCTGTGCAGAAATAGCAGCTACTAATAAGGTAACATCAGTACATTATAAATAATCCCTGGGACAGTCTCAAAAGGGGTCTACAGTATCAAACACGTGCAGCAGAAATAAAGTAAAAGCACCTTCGAGGCCATCCAGAAACGGCAAAACGGGGTAGTTTATAGCACAGGCAGTCTGAAATATGCCTGTCAGCTCCAGGTGCCAACATCCACACTTTGGAAGAAATCACCAGGACCTTTCATTATTCGATGGAACAAGTAGACAACAGGAATGTCTCAGTGTCAGGGCTTTTATTAAAAGAAATTAATTTTCATCAACACATCTTAACTCAGTTGACAGTTTAAAAGTTGGAATGAAGCATGTCATTCAGGCTCGGAGGTCCTTGGTCCAAGTTAAACAAACTCAGGGAGAATGTCTGGTTATAAGAATGCTTGTTCTATAACCCAATAGGACTATGCTTTCAACTTTAGAAATACCCAGGTGCTAAATTAACTTTGTAATTTTAGTTTGAATAACTTAGTTAATAGGTAAATTTATTCAGATCAGAAAAATATGGCATTAGTATTTAATTGCAAAAACTGCATAATTGATCATATTATTTAGATTTTTTTTTTTTTTTTGGTCCCACTAGACTTTGAGTTACTTAATTGCATATCCTGTGTCTGGTAAAATATATGGCTTACATAAAACATGCATTCAATTAATGTTTGGTGAATAAATAGAATTTGGACAAACACATTTGTAATTCTTGTCATCATAATAGTTAATATTGCAGTAGACTGTCAAAAATATTGGTTAACAAAAAATAAGGAAAATAAACTACCAATTTCTTGAACAATAAAAGGGTAAGGATTTTCTGTTACAAAAATTAGCATACAGTGATACCTCTACATCAGTAAAAATGACAGATTATGGAATTTCTCTTTCCATAAAACAGTGAATAAAACTAAGCAAAAGCTGTTAGAATAAATTTTTTGTAACCCTGAAAATTAACCAAATGCTTGTAGCAACCCAGGGAATACTTTTTTT
The DNA here is from genome assembly GCA_963574885.1 of Lepilemur ruficaudatus. Classification (NCBI taxonomy): domain Eukaryota; kingdom Metazoa; phylum Chordata; class Mammalia; order Primates; family Lepilemuridae; genus Lepilemur; species Lepilemur ruficaudatus. Next base: position 289 of record CAUYRT010099334.1, on the reverse strand, counting down.
TTTGAGACAGAGTCTAGCTCTGTTCCCCGGGCTAGTGGCATTAGCCTAGCTCACAGCAACCTCAAACTCCTGGGCTCAAGCAATCCTTCTGCCTCAGCCTCCCGAGTAGCTGGGACTACAGGCATGCGCCACCATGCCCGGCTCATTTTTTCTACATATTTTTAGTTGGCCAATTAATTTCTTTCTATTTTTAGTAGAGACGGGGTCTCACTCTTGCTCAGGCTGGTTTCGAACTCCTGACCTTGAGCAATCTGCCCGCCTCGGCCTCCCAGAGTGCTAGGATTACAGG
>CAUYRT010099333.1:0-48298 GCA_963574885.1 Lepilemur ruficaudatus | reverse complement strand
TAGGGCCAGGCGCGGTGGCTCATGCCTGTAATCCTAGCACTCTGGGAGGCCAAGGCGGGCGGATTGCTCAAGGTCAGGAGTTCAAGACCAGCCTGAGCAAGAGCGAGACCCCATCTCTACTAAAAATAGAAAGAAATTAATTGGACAACTAAAATATACAGAAAAAATTAGGCGGGCATGGTGGCACATGCCTGTAGTCCCAGCTACTCGGGAGGCTGAGGCAGGAGGATTGCTTGAGCCCAGGAGTTTGAGGTTGCTGTGAGCTAGGCTGACGCCACGGCACTCACTCTAGCTTGGGCAACAGAGCGAGACTGTCTCAAAAAAAAAAAAAAGTGAGTTACATATTAAACAGTCCCAGAGACTGGAGAGGAGATGTGGCAAGAGTTTGGAATGCTAAACAAATTTGTTTATAAGTAAACACCTTACTGAACAAATTTTTTTTTTTGTAAAACATCAGAAATGTGTACAAATCATAAAAGTACTGCTGATAAATTTTCAAAAATAAACACACCCAGCGTCTAGCACCTTGCTCAAGAAACAGCATGTGACCACAGCTCCAGAAGACTGTCCTTGCTCCTTTCCCACCACTACATCCCCCAAGGGACAGAAACACTACCCGGACTTCTAAGTCAGCTTGTGTCTGAACTTATATAAATGGAATCATAGAACACATACTCCTTTGTGTCTGGCTTCTTTTGCTCAGCATTATGTCACATTTAGCCATGTGATTGTGTGTAGCAGTGGTTTATCCACCTTACTGTATATTATTGCCTCATGTGAATATACCACATTTTATTTATCTATTCCACTGTTGAAGACATTTAGATTATTTTCAATTTTTCATAATTATAATTATGGACATGCTTATTTACATCCTTTAGGGCATTCATGTTACTCATTCCTGTTTGGTATATTGTTTGGTTTTATCCCTAGGAGTGAAAATCTTGCATCAGAGGGCACATGTATGTTTAGCTTTGGGAGATACCATCAAATGGTTATCTAAAGTTGTACCAATTATAGTCTGGCCAGCAGAACAAGAATGTTCTTATGGCTCCACATTCTCATTGATGCTGGGTTGCACTGGTGATATTTTAATTTTAGACATTCCGCTGGGCATGTCGTGGAATCACACGGTGGTTTTAATTTATATTATCCTGATTTTTAATGAGTGTGAACACCTTTTTTGACTGGCCACTCACTTGGGTATTTTTTGCCTGTTTAATATTTTATTCACTTTTTCTATTGCTTATCTTTTGCTTATTGGTGGATGCAGTTGTGTATGTTACCTGGAGTTGAGTCCTTTGTCAGACAGATGAATTGCAATTTTCTTCTTGCATGCTGTGGCTTTTCCCCTTGTACTCTCTATGGTTTCTTTTGATGTGAAGATTTTAAATTTTAATTTGTCAATCTCTTTCTATCTGGTTAGTTTTTTACATGTATGCTCTGTTTAAGAAATCTTTATCTACTCAAAATATTGAGATTTTCTTCTAGGTTGTCTTATAGAAGCTCTATTCCTTTTACCATTTTGATTGAGATTTATAATACACCTGGGATTTTTGCATATATTATAAAATGGGAAGTCAAGATTATCATGGCATCTTTTATCAAGAAGACCATTGTTTCTTCCTTGAACTGTACTGTCACCTTTGTTACAAATTTAGTTACTACATGGATGAGTCTGTTTCTGTATGATATTTTTAGTTTGATTGGTATATTTGATTATTTTGGCACTGAATTAACTGTAACTCTATGATCAATCTTGATATCTGGTAATGCAATTCCTTTAACTATTCTTTATAATTGTCTCGGTTCTTCCTAGTTCTTTTCATGTTCCACACATTTTAGAATCATCTGGTTAATATTCATGAACAAATCTTCTGGGATTTTGATAGGGATTGCATAGAGTATGTAAATAAATTTGGAAAAATTATTATCTTTACATATTGAGTGTTCTGGCCATACTCATGGTCTATCCCTATACTGAAGTTTAATATTAGCATAGCTACAACACCTATCCTCTAATTAGTTCTCTATGGTAGATTTTTCTTCTCAATCATTTTCTGAATTTTCAATATTTTTTCCTCCTCTCTGCTTCAATAGGGATATTTTCTACTGATCTATCTTCCAGGTCACTAATACTTTTATTTTTATTTTTTATTTATTTATTTTTATTATTTCAGAATATTATTTTTTTATTATTTCAGAATATTCAGGGGTATAAATGTTTTGGCTACATGAATTGCTTTTGTACAGTTTGAGTCAAAGTTGTAAGTGTGCCCATCACCAGATAGTGTACATCATACCAGTTGGGTGTGATTTCACCCACCCACTTCTCACCCCTCCCACCTGCTTGATTTCCTTGAGTTTTACTTCCATAGGTGCACACGAGTGTTGATTGATTAGTTCTAATATAATAGTGAGTGCATGTGGTGTTTGTTTTTCCATTCTTGCAATACTTCACTTAGGAGGATGGTCTCTAGTTCTTTCCAAGTTGTTACAAAAGGTATTAGTTCACCATTTTTTATGGCTTAGTAGTACTCCATGGAATACATATACCACATTTTATTAATCCACTTGTATTGATGGCACATGGGTTGATTCCACATCTTTGCAACTTTGAATTGTGCTGCAATAAACATTCAAGTACAAGTGTCTCTTTTATAAAATGTCTTTTTTTTTCCTTAGGGGAAATACCCAACATTTGATTACTGGATCAAATGTTAGGTCTACTTTTACTTCTTGGAGGTTTCTATATACTACTTTCCATAGAGGTGGTACTACTTTGCAGACCCACCAACAATGTATAAGTGTTCCTTTCTCTCCGCATCCATGCCAGCATCTGTTGTTTTGGGAGTTTTTGATAAAAGCTATTTTCACTAGGGTTAGGTGATATCTCATTGTGATTTTGACTTGTATTTCCCTGATGATTAGAGATGTTGAGCATTTTTTTATATGTTTATTGGCCACTCGTCTATCTTCTTTTGAAAAGCTTCTGTTCATGTCTTTTGCCCATTTTTTAAAGGGGTTGTTTGATGTTTTCTTGCTGATTTCCTTGACTTCTTTACAGATTCTGATTATCAGTCTTTTAGCAGATATATAGCATGCAAATATTTTCTCCCATTCCATAGGTTGTCTATTCCCTCTATTGATTGTTTTTTTTGGCTGTGCAGGCACTTTTTAATTTATCAAGTCACATTTATTAATTTTTGTTGTTGTTGTGATTGTTTTTCGGGACTTCTTCATAGTTTCTTTGCCTATGCTGACATCTATAAGAGTTTTTTGAACATTTTTTTCTAGAATTCTTATAGTTCCATGCCTTAGGTTTAAGTCTGTTATCCATCTTGAATTAATTTTTGTGAGTCATGAGAGGTACAGATCCTGTTTCAGTTTTCTACATGTGGCTTTCCAATTTTCCCTGCACCATTCATTGAATAGGGGTTCTTTTCCCCAGTGTATTTTGTTATCTCCTTTGTCAAAGATCAGATGGCAATATGTGGATGGTTTTATATCTGTGTTCTGTTCTGATCCATTGGTCTGTGTCTCTGTTTTTGTGTCAATATCATGCTGTTTTGGTTACTATAGCCTTGTAGTATAGCTTGAAATTTGGTAAAGTGATGCGTCCTGATTTGTTCTTTTTGCTTAAGGTGTTTTAGTTATTTGGGTTCTTTTCTGGTTCCATATTAAGTGTAAAATTATTTTCCATAGATGTAGGAAAAATGAATTTGGTATTTTAATGGCAATTGCATTGAATCTGTAAATCACTTTGGGCAGTATGGACATTTTAACAATGTTGATTCTGCTGATCCATGAGCATGATATGTTTTTCCACTTGTTTACATCTTCCTCTGTGATTTGTAGTTCTCCTTGTAGAGGTATTTCACCTCCTTGGTTAAATATATTCCTAGGTATTTTATTTTCTTTGTTAGTATTGTGAAAGGGATTGAGTCTTTGATTTAATTCTCAGCTTGACTGTTGTTGATGTATAGAAATGCTACTGATTTTGTGTACATTGATTTCATAACCTGAGACTTTGTTGAATTTGTTTATCAATTCCGGGAGTTTCATGGCAGAATCTTTGGGGTTTTCTAGATATAATATCATAACATCAGCAAAGAGTGATAGCTTGACCTCTTCTTTCACTATTTGGATACCCTTGATTTCCTTCTCTTGCCTGATTATTCTGGCTAGAACTACCAGCACTATGTTGAATAGAAGTGGTAACAGTAGGCAACCTTATCTAGTTCCAGTTCTAAATGGAATGTTTTCAATTTTTTCCCATTCTATATGATATGGCTATGGGTTTGTCACATATGGCATTTATAATTTTGAGGTATGTTCCATCTATGTCTATTTTATTAAGAGTTCTTACAATAAAAGTGTGCTAAATTTTGTCTAACGCTTTTTCTTTGTCTATTGAGATGATCATATGGTCTTTGCTTTTGCTTCTGTTTATGTGGTGAATCACATTTCTGTGTTTACATATGTTGAACCATCCTTGCACCCCTGGGATGAAGCACACTTCTTTGTGGTGGATTATTTTTTTGATGGGCTGCTGTCTTTGGTTTACTAGAATTTTATTGAGAATTTTTACATTTACATTTATGAGGGATATTGGTCTGTAGTTTTCTTTTATTATTGTGTCCTTTCCTGGCTTTGATAGCAAGGCGATACTGGCTTCATAGAATGAATTGAGGAGGACTCCTTCCTTCTCAATGTTATGAAATAATTTCTGCAGCGTGGGTACCAATTCTTTGTAGGGAGGGTAAAATTTGGCTGTGAAACCATCTGGTCTGGGACTTGTTTTTTGTTGGAAGAGTTTTTATTATTGCTTCAGTTTTGTTACTCAGTATTGGTCTGTTCAGGAGTTCTTTTTCTTCCTGATTGAGTCTACGGAGGTGGTGTGTTTCTAAGTATTTGTCCAATTCCTCAACATTTTCAAGTTTATGTGCATAGATATTTTTAAAGTATTCAGAGATGATATTTTGTATTTCTTTGGTATCAGCTGTAATATCTCCTTCTTTATTTCTGATTGAGCTTATTAGAGTCCCTTCTTTTCTGTTTCTGGTTAATCTAGCAAGAAGTATATCAATTTTGCTTATCTTTTCAAAGAACCAACTTTTTGTTTCCTTGATCTTCTAATCATTCTTTTCCTATCAATTTCATTTAGTTCTGCTCTGACTTTATTTATTTATTTCTTCTTCTGGGTTTGGGTTTGGTTTGCTTTTCCCTTTTCTATCTCCTTGAGACAATTCATTAGATTGTTGATTTGTGATCTTTCCATCTTCTTGATGTAGGCATTTAAGGCTATGAATTTTCCTCTTAGAATTGCTTTTGCTGAATCTCTCAGATTTTGATAATTTGTATCCTCTTTGTCATTTAGTTCAAGGAATCTTTTGATTTCCACCTTAATTTCTTCCTTGACCCAATAATCATTCAGCAGTAGCTTGTTTAATTTCCATGACCTGTGTAGAGTTGAGTGTTTCTATTGGAATTGATTTTTAATTGTATTCCACTGTTGTCTGAGAAGATACATGGTATAATTTCTATTTTTTAAAATTTGTTGAGACGTGTTTTCTGGCCTAAGATGTGAGCAGTCTTAGAGACTGTTTCATCTGCTGATAGGAAGAATGTATATTCAGTAGTTTTGGGGTGGAATAATCTGTAAAGTCTGTTAGGCCCATTTGTTCTAGAGTTACATTTAAGTACAGTGTTTCCTTGTTTATTTTCTGCTTAGAGGATCTGTCCTGTTCTGTCAGTAGGGTGTTGACCTCCCTAGCTATTATGATGCTGCTGTTTATCACTTTGTTTAGATCTAGTAGGGTTTGCTTTATGAATTTGTGTGCACCAGTGTTAGATGTATAAATATTTAGGATAGTTATGTCTTCTTGTTGAATTGCTCCCTTTACCATAATATAAAGACCATCTTTGTCTTTCCTTACTATTGTTTCTTTGAAGTATTGTTATCTGATATGAGAATGGCTACACCAGTTTTCTTTTGGTTTCTATTTGCATGGAATATTATTTTCCATCCCTTTGCCTTGTTCTAAATGAGTCCTTGTGGGTTAAATGTATTTCCTGGAGACAGTAGATACTTGGCTTGCATTTTTTAATCCATTCAGCCAGCCTATGTGTCTTGAGTAAGGAATTCAAACTGTTCACATTTATTGAAAGGATTGATAAGCGGGGTGGATTTCTGTTCATCCTGTTGGGTAGCACCTTATTGCTTTGTTTTACCTTGTTAGCCATTATTGTATATGGGCTCTGAGCTTTAGCTGCCCTAGGCCAGCTCTTGAACTTCCCCCCACTTAGTGTGTCTGACTCAAAATGCTGGTGGGTAGGGTGCTCTCTAACTGTGCACTCCTGTTACACCACAGGACTCCAAGGTTAGAGTAGTAGGCCTTTGTATTCGTGGGGGTCTCAGCCAGGGGCATGCTCCTGCCAGAGAGAATTAGCCACTTGTGAAGTTTTAGGCTGTTCCTATTGTAATGAGTGGAGTGAGGGGCTGCTGCTCCCATTCAGCTGGTGTGCCCTAGGCATTCAGTTGCCATGAGAACTGGGGCTAGGTTATTTCTCTTTGATTGCCACACCCCTATCTAATATGGCAGTTTTCCAGCAGGGATGGGGGGTGGGCATGCTCACAGATCCTGTTCCTCAGCACCCCTCCACACTCTCCCATGTGATATGTCTGCAAGGGCTTCCCCACCACCCACATTGAGGACTGAGACTTCTCCCCTTTGTTTCCCTGCACTGCTCTCAAGACTGGGGGGCACCAGGTTTGGCCTACCTGACTAAGCTGCCAGCACATGATCCTTTAAAATGCTGGAGGGCAGGAAGCTCCCAAATTGTGGCACATCCCCATCCCCCAGTCCGTGGTGAGCTCAGTTGGGAGCACGCACCCACTGCGGAGAAGCAGCTGTTCCTAAGCTTCTCAATTCAGAGTACTCTTGCAGTTGCAATGGATGGGAGAGGGGTCACGACTACCACTCAGTGAGAGTTCAAATTACCTTCTCTAATGCCATGGACAGGTGATGCAGAGGAGGAAGTGTCTAGATGTAAGAAAGCTGGAACTCTGGTCTCTGATGGCACTCTCTTGTAGGGTATTTCTTATGGACACCCGAACACCTGGGGTTCACTGGTTCACCCTGCTATTCCTATTTAGCCACAATGCCTGGGCTCATTTATGGTAGAAGCATGTTCGACATACTTTATGTCCCACTGTTCACTAAAGGTGGTAGAGGGAAAACCCCTTTTACCCTTTCACTGGGCTCCGAGCCTCTTTGGGTTTGATGCACACTGCTGTCTTCTCCTCTCTATCTTCTTTCTCAGCTTCACAGTTTTTCTCTGTGGGGTCCCCAGATGTCTCTGTTGTCTCTCTCTGTGATCCACACCTGAGCTGAGATGCTTCTTCACTCTCCTCAGTCCAATATTCTGCCTTCCAGCCAGGAAGGTCACACAAGCGATGTCTCTAGTTGGCCATCTTATCTCTCTCTCCCCACTAATACTTTAATTAGCTGTATTGAATCTATAGTATCTATTTGTTGCAATATTTAGTCATTGTATTTTTTTAGTTCTAGAATTTTCATTTAGTTCTGGAACTAGGTTTCAGTTCTTTGATAATGTTCTGCATCATGTCACCTATGTTCTTAAACTCATGAACACATTTTTAAAGCTCTATATCTATTAAATCTAATGAGTGGGTGATCTGTGTATTTGTTTCTATTGTCAGTTTCTTTTTTTCTTGGTCCTATGTCTTTATCTTCCTAGTAACTATTGAACAAATGCTGGACATTTTGTAGAAAAAAAACTTCGGCTTCTCGTTTTGCTTGAACTGCTTGGAAAAGTTAAAAATTGCTTGGGGATGTTGCATCATGTCGGGAAAGTGACACCTTCAGTCAATGCTGGAGATATAGAGAGGTACAGTTATGTTACTTCCACAGAGTTCACCTTTTTTCCATGTTCCCTGCTTGCTGCCCTTATTGGAATGTAATTATATTTCATCTGAATTCTTGGCCAATATTTCCCACTTCCAGCCTCTCAATTTGTTGCAATTTTGCCATAGCCATTAGATTAAGAGGGGAATTTTGCAAATCTTAATCTAATGGCCATGGCAATCATGAATGGAACTCTGCTCCTGTTTAATAATTTTTGATTTTTCTTCCAACAAAAAGTTCATACTAGGAATTCTGTTTTGAGGTAAGATTTCATTTTGAAATTTTTTTACAATAAGCATTTTTGTTTATAATAACAAAATAAAAATTTTCAGTTAAAATAAGAATACATTATAATCTCTCCTAATTGTAAAAATCATCTAGAGGATAGAATATTTCCTTGTTTGCATATATCTCAATTTAAATACCCACTCTCCCCCAAATAAAGGGCGGAGCTGCACCGCAGGAAGAAAATGTAATTCAAGGTAGCTTTTCTCTTTTAATAAAAACATGCTCCTATCTTCACCTTTGTGAGTATAAATTTCATGTTATATGTGAATGTTCCTTGTAAACTCTAAAGTGCCATAAAAATAAAAGCTATTTTACTTAATAATTAACATTAATGCTAATAAAATATTGTCCCCTATTAAAATGCAAATGCTCTTGAAAGACTGAGACATTAAACCAATTATGCATGACTTGGTAAGACATATTTCATCCGCAACTTTCCTGTGCAATAAATGAGTGGTGTGATGGAGTAAAGGAGGAAATGTGTGTGTGTGTGTGTGTGTGTGTGTGTGTGTGTTACATGAATGAAAGAAAAGCAAGGGCACAAAAGTCAGGACTAAATGCTCTTCTTCAAGACAGAACTGGAGTGAGGACCTGGGTGACAACAGCAGATTATCATGACCACCTTGGGGGTCTGTTTTGGTGAAGTCACTGAGAAAGAGGCTACAACTCATATCCTGCTTCTGATATGTCAGTTATGTCCTTTGAGGGCTCCATTTCCCAGGCAATAAATACCCTGAGAAGCCTGGAATAAGGTTTTCCAATTTTGATAGTCTACAATGTCCTGGTTCAAGGGTCCGTGAGAGAGAGGTAGGTGGTAATATAAGATATTTTCATCAAGCTTTATTTGTAGTCAATCTGACCCATGCTCCATGCAAGAATCAGACATTGTAAGAGATGGAGGTGAACTTAGGTGTGGACTAGTCTTACATTCTCATTTACAGAGGAGGAAACTAAGAGGCAGGTAGAATAATTGTCTGGTGATCAAAGCCATACAGTGAGTTGGTAGCAGAGCCAGAATTGCAAATCCCACCTCCATCTTTTCCCCTCACTGGTTCTTGTGCCACTTACTTATTGTCACAATCAGTGGGATTTCAGGTTTAAAAACATTAATGAAGGAGGCAGAATGGAAGCTGCTGATACAATGAAGTCTCATCTTTATAATTAGTTCCCTTTTTTCCGTTCTCTCTTCCTTTTCTTATTCCCTTATTCCCAACTGCCATTGCTTCTATTTTCCCTTCTTTTCTTATACACTGAGACATAGCAAGTGATGAGCAAAACAGGTATGCCCTTTGCCTTCATGGGGCTGAAAGTCATATGGGAGATAGAGCAAGTCAAATATTACACTATAGTGCTATTGGCTCATGATCAGGAAAGTGCAGAGTCTTGTGGGATTGTCTAATGTGGTTTTGGGGTGGTTGGGAAAATTTCCCAAAGAAGGTGACACTAAAGCTGAGGTCTGAACATTTTAGGATGAGTTATGGAAGGGTGAGGGGAGAGGGAGGCCAATGAGAATTGGGAGTGGGGGAAGGAGGGAGAGGGAGATAGAGGAAGAGGAAGAGAGGGAGAGAGAGAAAGAGAGAGAGGGAGAGAGAGAATGAAGAAGGAAAAATGAGGGAGAGAAAACATAAAATTGGGTATTTTGGCATATATCATGTTAGAGGAGGGACTGGAAAAACAGGAGACAGGAAAGGTAAACAGGAACCAAATCATACTGGGCTTTTTGGCCATGGTAAGGAGTTTGATTTATAGTTTAAAAGAAAACTGAATCATGTACAACATGTTGTTTTGAAGTATACATACATTGTGGAATGACTATATCTAGCTAATTAACATACGCATTACCTCACATAGTTATCATTTTTACAATGATAATACTTTATATCCACTCCCTTAGCATGTTTCAAGAATACACTGTATTAACTGCAGTCACCATGTTGTATTAATACAATAGAATTCTTGAATTTATTCCTCCTATCTAACTGCAATTTTGTTTTCTCTGACCAATATTTCCTCACTTACCTCCCTCCCCCCAACCCATCCAGCCCATGGTGACCACCATTCTACTCTCTACTCAGAGATTTTTTCAGATTTCACATATGAGTGAGATTATGTGGTATTTGTCTTTCTGAGTCTGGCTTATTTCACTTAACCTAATGTCTTCCAGGTTCATCCATATTGTACATAGTAAATACATATGATTTACTTGTCAATTAAAAAAATTCATTGTTACTAGCTTTAAAAAACGGTGAACCAGTGGTGGCTTTTAAATAGAGGCATTGCAGGAATACTTAAGGGGAATCGAAGTGATCCTGTCGTATCTTAATAATGATATAAAATTTTCATGTTTTTGGTCAAAGTTTAGTATTTCCTCCTTCCTTCAAAAGAATTAAAAAGCCTTAGATAGGGTCTAAGGTTCAAAAGTAGTAATGTATATAAAGCTTCCAGCTTCGTGTCTGTTATGTAAAAAGCATAACAAAAGGGAAATGATGAAGATGAGCGTGGTGAAGCAACTCGGGCTGTTTCAACCTCCAATATTATTCTCTTGCCAGCATGTGATACTCACCTCTTCGCCCTTAGGAATGCCGGGAAAGCTAGTGTTTGGACACTACTCCCTTCTATTTTGCTTCCCAACATTTTTAATCCACACATTTTCTCTTCCTGTACCTCTTTCCCTCTTTCCTCCAGCTGAAGCCTTCAAATGAATTATAGGTAAACCCTGAGAGGTTCATACTCTAAATTTTCTGTGGATATCTTCCTTCCACTGGTAAATGATTTAGCTCTCCAGGAATACCTCAATTTGGGAATTGGATAAGGTAGGTACCAGACAGAATACTGGCTTTATTCAGTATTATTAATCCTGAAAGCCTGCACAGGGGTGAGCAGCCTGGCCTGGGAATCTCTAGAAAAGTTTTTGGTTCATAAACCTCCTAGAAGTACATAGGAAATTTCTAATAGAATTTTAGGGAAAAGATAGTGGAAAGAGCTGAAAGGAGGTCAATAGGTGTTTGAGAGATGTCAAAGGGAAGTGATATTTTTGATGCAAATTTTTATGGGTTTTAACTATTTTTGGCTTTATTTGCTCTCCCAATAGTATTTATTTACTTTGTGGGTTTTAGTTGACTGATCTGTGACCACACGTCCAAATGAAGTTCACAATGATTATTTTGAGTATTGGTGACTCTTTGGAGGACGATTGCATTTGGACGATAAACACAACACTCAGACCCTTAGGAGAGTGAAAGGTAGGAGGCAAGGAGACGGGAAAGGAAATAACATTTCTGTGCACCTACTGTGATGCAGATGTTGAAGCATTTCATACATAGTAACTCATGTAGTCATCACAGTGATCTGGGAACATAGATATCTTTATCTATTCATTACAGATGAGAACACTGAAGCTCAGATAGGTTAACAGACAACTCAAATTTCTATCAGTAGAATTTGATCAATATCTATTTGGAGTAGAAATCCATATACTTTCCATTATCAATTTGAGAAGAGCCATTTGGATATTAGGGAAGGAGATTTCTATACCAAGTAGTGGGATTCAACTGTAATTATTCACATTTTTTTGGGGGGGGGCATTTCCTATTCTTATTTTTTATTCTTCCCTTTAGATTTGACCAGAAAGTCACTGAGACCTTCTGAGCCTTAGTTTTCTGACCCATGAGAAGAAGTGACTAGTGATTTCTAAACCACGATATGTAGAATTGCAGATCACCTGAGGCAGTCAGAGGGAACTGGAAGAACAGGTGTGCACATGGAGAGGTTATGGGATGGATGAGCTTACTGGCTGCCTTATCAGCAAGAGTTTATCTTCTTTTATCTCCTTTATGTTTTAGACTTCTGGATAATTTTGAAGAAAGAATTTCATGACTGTTAAAAGGGGAACAGGCAACTAGTCAACATAATACCTCATACTACAAAGATAAAGGTTTGCCCACAGTCAGTTCAGTAAATTTGAATTGACCAGCTTTAGTCTCAAAGCCTGGAAGCTCTTAAGAGGCTCAAGCAATAAAAACATGTGACTGTCAATGGATCCATTTATGTGAACACAGAATGAAGCTATGAGGAGGCAGACAGCACAGGAGAGAATTAGGGAGTTGATTACTGGCTGTCACTCAATTTGCTGATAACCCATTTGCCAGAAGGAAGTTCACCAAAATACCAATTCTCTGAAAACCTATTCAGCGAAAATAATTTGGCCAAAATAATCAATTGGCTTAATTCCCTGAAAACTGTCAAACTATTTTGAGCAGGATCTAGGACAGTTTGCTGCTACTATTTCTTAGCAAGGGAAGATGAGTTTTGCTTAAGAACTCTGGCAGAGGCAGAAATTGGAGAGGGGCAGGGGCAGGGGCAGAGCATAAATCTGCAAAAGTAGCAAAATCAATAAAAGGAAAATCTAATCTTCAGAATAGAAAATGTTGAATGTTTCAAATGTTCAGAAACAAGAGAAATTGACTTTAAATTAGCTGGATTAACAAATCTATATAAAAAGTGTGCAGTGACATTTGAGTTTTTCCACTTCTTGATTTTTATGAATAATGCCGCTATGAATGTTCATGTACGAGTGCTTTTTCTTCTATTTTTATTTTTTTAAATTAAAATTTTTTTAAATTTCAGCATATTACAAGGCTATAGACGTTTTGGTTACACATATTGCCTTTGCCCCATCCAAGTCAGAGCTTTAAGCATGTCCATCCCCCAGACAGTTTGTTTGATTTTTAATATTTAAACAATCATATTCTTTTGATAAATTCCAGTTGTTCGATGGAATTTGATGCTGTTTCTGGTTTGCTAATATTTTGTTGAGAAGTTCTTCCTTGCTTCTCAGCTAGTCTTTTTCCACTTTGCTATTTCCTCCCTGCTCTTAGTAATACTCTCATGAGGAAGTATCTGAAGAACAAATCGTTAAGATTTACTGGAGTTGACTCTGTTAGAAGGAACTTTTTTATGATAACCATGAGCTTTGGGACAAATGGAGGTGGAGGGGAGACTGGACTCAGTTTACATTTATTGAGCTCCTACTATACAATTAAAAATTAATATTATTAGCTAACATTTATTAAGTACTTACTATGGACCAGAAAATATTCTTTTCCTTAATGATTTAATTAGCTCATTTAATTCTTATAAACACCGGTAAGGTATATGCTTTCATTGTCTCACTCTATAGCTGGGAAAACTAATGTAAAAAGAGTTTACATAGTTTGTCCAAAGTCACAGAGCTAGCAAATGATGGAATGGAGATCTGAATCCAAGTAATCCCTTTAATGATACATGGTTATAAAGGAAATGTGACAAATACACTAGACTTAAAGTGGGTAAATGTTTTTAAATGCCATTAAACAAACTGAAGAAAACAAGCAAAGTATGTAGAAGCTGCCTGGAAAAATGAATTCTGCTTGGATAAGCAGTAGAAGGCTTTACTAAGGATGACATTTATTCAGGATGTTAAAAGAAGAGCAGGAGTTTGCCAACACCTGGCAGGGGTAAGGAAAGGTCAAGCATTTCAGGTGAAAGAAACTACATGGTCAAAGTAGAGCGATGTGAAAATGGCCAACAGCTTCAAAGACTGATGAGAAGTTCAGGGCCAAACAGTGCAGGCTGGGAGGGGGAGCAGTGAGCGAGGATGCTGTAGACACTGGATGCAGGAGCCAGGTTGTGAAGGGCCCAAGCCAAGGTTTCAGCATCAGGACACCCTGTTTGAGCACAAGAACGACATGATCAGCTTTGATTTACAGCATCATCCAAGGCAGTGGCCAAGAGATCAGGGGAGCAGAGTCTGACAACATCAGGAAGATGGGAGGCAGGTGCAGGGTGAGTCAGTTCGTTACTTTGACTATACCATGTGAATCTGGGGCATTGAATACTTTCTATTTTGTGGGCCATGATAAAACAAATTGTGTAGAGGATTTGGAGGTAGGCCCAAGTGCATTCCATTTCTAACTCAGCTAGGTGTATGTCCTTGGGCTAACCTCGTTACCTCTCTGAAGGTGTCTTTCAGGAACAAAGGTAAAAGTACCTGGCTCTTAAGGAGATGCTCAGTATAAGACAGCTGCATAGCATTATCTTCAAACACTTTCCTACATACTCAGATTAAAAATATGTGAAATATGTTTGTGTGTGTGTGTGTACGTATGTGTTTTCATAGGTTTATTGAGCTGTAATTTCCATATCATAAAATTCACCCATGGTTTGTGTTCAATTTAATTATTTTTGTAAATTTATAGAGTTGGACAATCACACCACAATTCAGCTTTGGAACAGCCCAATTACCTGCTGTTTCCCAAATTCCCTTGTGCCCATTTGCAGTTAATTCCTGCTCCCACTCCTAGCCATAAGCAAACTCATTTGGTTTTTGTCTCTACAAATTTGCTTTTTATAGATGTTTCTTATAAATGAAATTTATAGTCTTTCTAGACATTTCATATCAATGATATATACGGTCTTTTGCATTTGGCTTGTTAAACTCAGCTTAATATTTTTGAGGTTCATCCATGTTATAGTGTGAACTGGTAGTTTGTTGCTTCTAATTACTGAGTAATGTTCCATTACATAGATTTTGTAAGTATATTCACCACTTGATGACATTTGGATGTAACTTGCGTTTTTCACAACACACCAGATCACAACTCACCAGAATTTTTAGATTAACTAATATTTCTTATCCTTTAATCAATATTTTGTGATTGCATATTTTTCAATATGTTGAAGAAAGCAAATAAACATATAGCAAAGACCATATGAGTGACATAGAATATTGTATGTTATATCCAGCAGTCTGTCACCTGTCTATCTTTCTACCATCTTTCATCTACCTATCAATCATCACTATTTATTTTAGTATTTGGGAGAAAAGGAGTAAAATAGGCATTTCTGCTCTAGGTCTCAAATTTCTGAAACAAAATTCTATTACTTATGTAATAATTATCACATAATAATTCAATTTCATTCATTCTTCTATAGCTGCTAACCAGGATAGTGGTTCTTGTTCACCTAAGGAATATTTTTAACAATGAGACAGGAAATCGACAACATATTTGGTTGATGTTGAGGCAAGTTGGAAATCCACTAGAATTCTTCCATTTCTCATACTCAGGTTAATAACATTTTGACTGTACTAAGAAGCCTGTTACCATCCAATTACCTTCAGGTGTGACTTCCCAGGGTCACAGCAGTCAGTACCCTTTACTGGGCTTGGTGAAAGGTCTCTCTCCTGGGCTCACCCCCTCGAAGCACCTATCACTCTCTCATGAATTTCCTGTTCACTTGTCTGTTTCATGTATCAGGTCTTCCAAGAGGGCTAATTTTTAATTGTTGTAAACCTAATTTGTAGTCTAGTCCCTGACATGGTCCCATCCACATCGTGGATGCTCAATACAGTTTGTTGAATAAATGAATATGTCCTAAATAGACTATTTAGGATTCAGAGGTTTGCTTTGGCAAGTGACAGCTATTTTGAATGTATTGTAGATGGGTTGAAGTGAAATGACCACTTCCTGGCCCCATTTATAATTTCCACTCCTGTGGTCAGTTGTCGGGAACAAACGTCGTGTGGTTCTCTTCATGTGCCCAGGGGAGTTCAGTGGGAACCGGCCACTTCTTACCTACCAGCTTTCTGTGGTTGGAGAATCTAGATCCCTAAATAGCCCCTCCTTTGTGTGCAGGGTTCTAAAGATGGCATCCTTTTTTTTCCTTTCAGATCTAAAACTTTTCCTTCCTGTCCAATTCATGTGATGCTTGGCCTCTCAAGGAAGACCTGCCAAAAAAGCCACATTCAAACACAATGATGGCAACAACCTCCTTGCTTGTCTGTGTTCTTAACCTCACTCAAACCCCCACAACTCCCAGGCCATTCTCATGATGAAGCCAGAGTAATTTTCTCAAAGCACAGGTCTTATCACACCATACTTTACTTAAAACTCTATCCAGTGTCTTTGTTCTATTCCAAAGTGTAAACTGCTTAATTTAGGAAAATAGCCCCTTCCTAATATGACCCCTGTCCATCTAGCATCATACCTGGGCCCCTGTGCCCCCTTCCCGTGTACCTTTGCATCATGTATGCTTCAATAGAGGCAGACTACATGGATGTTTTCAACTTAAACTGAGAGGGGATTGGGGCTGCAGAGAGCAAGAGGACAATGAATGATCTAAGCAATGTCAACAGTGGGGACTTGGTCTACTCAACGTGCTATGTGCCCTTAGGAAGCCAAGGATGGGAGCTAGGACTCTTGCTTTTCCCTGCGTTGGTGTCAGTCCCCACATACTCTCAGAGTAGGAGCATCTCAGAGCATGCTGTCTTTGTATGTCACCCCCAATTGCTAACTCCTTCGTATTTCTCAAAAAGTGATCTGATCACAACTCTATGGGGAAATTGGCTGGCATGGGCTCATTGAGATACCGTGTATTGCGTCACAATAAAGCTCCCTCCACAGGGATTTTCTGAGGATAAATTTGGCTCTGTGCAGTGTTCTGTGTTTGTGCTGACTCTGGATCCAAGTGGTCAGCAGTCCCCTCCAATACAGATGCAGTTCATGAGCTTTTGCAGGCTTCCCTGCACGTCCCTCCACCTGACAGGTCCACCTGCGTTCTTGTTCTGGCTGATTCTGTTTATCCTTCAAGCCTCAGCCCACACTGCCTCTTCCCGGAAGCTCTCTCGGATTCTCCTCAGACTGCGCTTCATTACTTACTCCTTTGTGCTAACAGAACAGCCTTCTATGCCCAAAACAGGAATCTCATTACAAGTGGTAAAGTGTAAAGTGTTTTTTTTTTTAATTTTGGCATATTACGGGGGTACAGATGTTTAGGTTACATATATCGCCTTTGCCCCACCCGAGTCAGAGCTTCAAGCGTGTCTGTCCCCCAGACGGTGTGGTAAAGTGTTACTTTGTAATTCAAATATTCCTTCTATCTTTATTACTTGACATTCTTCCACAAAACAGATCTTTCTGTCACAAATGAGTCTGTTTGCCCTGAAATACAGTTTTTACTGAAAAGGCAGGATGAATACTTAATTACTTCCCTTTAATTATCAATTTGCAAAGGAAGAAGTTGTTTTAATAACCACTTCAAATGGAGACAGATGAATTTTTGTTTTTGCTTCTCTCTTTTTTGAGTAGCATTATGGACTCATGGCTTTAGTAGATCTAGTATACTTTAATCCACTATAATCACTACTCTTTTTAGTACTCCAATCATCACAGTTTTGGCAGCACGAGCTCCTTCTGGCTGGTTCTTGTGTCCTTTTGACATACTCAATTACTATTTGAAAGCTTCTTTGCTTTTGAACATGACAGCATGTTCTAGGCTCACCTTGTACCTTCCCTCATCCAGTCCTGAAAGCAGCCAGTTCTACAAGAAGTCCTGATTTTATAAAGCAAAATCTGAGTGCCAGGAGTGGTTTTGCTACTGGGTGACATTGCTACTAGGCCATTTCAATGAACTAAGATAAAAAATATACAATTAATAAAACCATAAGTTCATTTAACTATTGTTACCTCGATTTCAACATTGGCTTTCATTTTTTATTTTATAACTGAATATTTTATTTCTCTTAGAATTTTATTAACATAATTCCTCATTTGCTTTATTCTTCAATATAAAGAAAATAATTTCAAAATTAAAATATGAATGTTAACATAAAATAGTAAGATTTATTTTAAATTACTATGTAGTTCTTTTTGCCCACAGAGCATATCACACTAAAAATGTACAAAATACTGTATTTCAAAGCATCGTGGGGAAAAAAATTGTTTCTCTGTGTGGTTATGTTTCTAAATTGATATACGGCTAGATTTATTTGTCTTGGTTTATTTTTAATTTTAGAAATGTTTTTAAAGATTAGCTTTACTTTTAATATGTAATGAACTTACATTACTCAAAGGGCATAATGACATAGAATGGTATACACAAGGAAGTTTTATTTCCGTCTTTCCTCCTTCCTCATATTCCCAATGCATTTTCCATAAGGCAACTACTTATTAGTTTTTTGTTTATATTTCCTGTGTAGTTCTTCTGTTTTTGCAAATATGTGAAACAGAGATTTTTATTTCCTTACTTTACACAAAAAGTAGCATATTATAACTGTGCTACACTTTCTTGTTTTCACTTTGCAATATACCCAGGTGAGCTCTGCATATTACTATATAGATAACGTCTTCATTCTTCTAATGGCTGCATCGTACTCCACCGTGTGAATGTACCATCACTTATTTATCTGCTTCCTATGGCTGGACACTGCATTTGTTTTTGATGTTTTGACTTACACACAATGCTGCAACCTTATACATTCACCATTTCATGGTTTTGCAGATGATTCTGTAGGATAGAGTTCCAGAAGCAGAATTAGTGCATCAAAGAGTAAGTCAATTGTAACTCTGCCAAACCCAGAGTTAAAACCCTGGGAGGTTTTATCTTTATGCAATATTGGCCACCCAAAAATGATTCAAAGTAAAAGAACACATATGTTTATTTTAAAGATACATTTTGAAAAAGGATAAAAAGTAGCAGATATGTAGGATGAACAAGTCTAGAGATCCAAGATACAACATGAAGACTATTGTTAATAAAATTGTGTTGTATTAGGAATATTCGTTAAATAAGTAGATTGTAGCTGCTCTTGTCACAAAAACAGTAACTATGTGAGTTGAGAGATATGTTAGTTTTCTTCATTATAGTAGCCATTTTACTATCTAAATGTATCCCATAACATCATGTTATAAACCTCAAATATAAATAACATTTGTTTTAAAAAGTAAAAAGGCATTTCAATGTGTTTTAATGCCAAGTTGCTTTAAGGGATTTCATTTACCACTATTCTTCTTCTAAAAAATACAACAAAACCACAAGTGAACGCAGCAGCACCCAGATACCTCACAATCCCACGTAATTGTTGAATTAGGCAAGCACAATATTAATGGGTGGCAGCCACGTTCCAGTGCTGTATTAGGTAGCAGGGTTACTACTACCTAATACACACAGATGTGAGTTTGCCCTCATGGAGCTCACAGTCTAGGTGAGGTGCTGAGGTAGATGTATACACCAACAGCCCGATTAATAGTTTAATTGTAGTTGTGATAAAGTCTGAAGGGAGACATGAAAGCTGAGATAAACAGGTAAACCCATGTAACGAGGGGCATGTCCTTGTTTGAGAGTGGGGTGGAGCTTTTCTGTGTGATGTTTGTGCTAAAACCTGAAAGATGAGTGAGTGGTCACAGTGAGAAGTGGTGAGGGGTGGAAAGGAGAGACAAGAGAGGTAGCCGGAAAGAGGAAACAAAATTCGCAGATTCTGAAGTCAGGAAAGAGGTTGTTGTAAGGAACGACAAGCAGGTCAGTGCCGCAGAGCACAGAGAACCAGGATGAGGGGTATGTGTGTTGCTGCCAAAGATGCAGGCAGGAGTTTGGACCCAGCTTGTCTTAACTAAGAGTGTCTTAACTAAGAACACTATGAGTGTTCACGAGAGTAGCGCCACAGACGTTGTGAGGCGAGGGAACGTTATCCTTGCCTTTGTTCCAATGCGTTGATGCCTCACCACTCTGAGCTGTCTCCTAACTTAAGGCACCCAGTGCTCCCTCCCTGGCTGGTTTGTTCTGAGGACTGAGGGAAGTAAAGGGAAAGTATGCAGTATTTCATTGAGTGCTTAGTGGGTCTTGTGCTGCATTCAGTCCTAGTCTGGCACTTCCTATCTGTGTGACCTCATCTAAAGACGTGGAACTCTCCGGACTATAGTTGCTCATTTCTTCTGACACTACACAGGTGTCTGCAACATTCTATGGTTTAGCAGCTAACGACTACTCTTTGCTCTTTATACAGTCTCACTTGCTTTTCACACACATTTTATGAAATAGGATACCCCTATGGTATCTATTTGACAGATGAGACTAACCATGGATGGAGAAATTTAAGAACCTTGCCAAAGCTAT
Source organism: Lepilemur ruficaudatus (assembly GCA_963574885.1). Classification (NCBI taxonomy): domain Eukaryota; kingdom Metazoa; phylum Chordata; class Mammalia; order Primates; family Lepilemuridae; genus Lepilemur; species Lepilemur ruficaudatus. The sequence goes on along the minus strand of CAUYRT010099333.1, from coordinate 28,151 downwards.
ATCCTAGTAGTGCAGGAGCCAGGATTTGAACCCAGGTAGGCTTACCTCTTATCTGACCCACCAACACCAACATCCTTGAAACCAGATGACTCTAGGTTTGAATCACAGCTTTGCCACATACCAGATGTGTATCAGAATAAGTTATTTAACCTCTCTGAGCCTCAGTTTGCACATTTCTAAAATTGTGAGAGTAATTTAGTCAACAGGAGGAGTGTAGGAGATAGTCTACGCAAATACTTGTGCTTAGAACCCAGTGCCTCATCAGCTGGTAACAAATGTTAGTACCTCTCCCATGGAATGTTGGTGAGATAAATTTCTCTGTAAAGGCTGACACAAGGAAAACTACCTACCTCAGTCCACCAAATGAGGCTTTGAAAAATTAAGTTGGGCAGTGTTAATTGATCATTTTGTAATTTCCACAACTGGGTGCAGATTAGCCACACTATATCATAGGCTAATTACATATGTCATCCCATGGGGTCTGATGAATACATCGTTTTATCTCTGCTATTAAAATGGGGTTCATCTCATTGGAACCAAGGAGTTCTACAAACAGCCTGTGGTGTTTTAATTCTGGCAGGCTGTATTTAATTAGAACAATTGCCTATGTGCCTCCTGATTGTGTTTCTTTTGGATCAAATTCTCTGTTTAATGTGCCATAGGATTGCACTATTGACTGAAGTTGATGAGAGGCTAGTGAGGGAGAGTAAAATGGTTTGCTGGGAGCTGAGTGGTTACTGTTTTCACGGCTGGTTACTTGAGCTTTTATTCTTGCTATTTAAATAAAGCCTTCATATGTAAGAGAGGATTGTTCTCTTGTTTCCCCATTGACTCGCACTTACATTGATTTATTGGGGCTTCCCAGCAGCTAGGCACCTTACTAGGTACTGGGTTGACATAGAGATAATGCTTAAGAGCTGGTCCTTGAATTCTAGGGGAAAAAGATGCCAAGACGTGGGAGGTCAGGGATAATACAATGAATCACAATGTTACCACAAACTTAAAATCAAACATTTTTGTGATTTATGGCCCAATAGAAAGGATTTGAGGAGGAGTTAGTCTGACCTGGGTTGAAGTTCCCACTTTATTTCCAAGCCATGTGCCCTTGGGCAAGTTACCACTTTACTGAATTGTAGGCCTCAATTGTAGGATTGGGACAATAATGCCTACTTTACAGTGTGGACATAAAGATCTAAGGAGATAAAGTATGTAAAATGCAAACTAACTGAGTGATGCTGGGCAAGTTACTTAATCTGTGGAGTCACAATTTTCTCATCAAAGGGGCACCATTTTTTCCTACTAGGTCTCAGGTGCTTTGCATATATTTTTGCCTTTAAATTCTAGTAGCAGCTCTATGAAGTAGGGGTTATCTTCCTCATTGTGTTGTTATGCTCATGTACATGGTTCTTCTCTCTCTTGACTGTGAACTCCTCTGAGAGCAAGGGACCTTGTGTTAAATGTTTCTGTAACCCCTCCAGTCTAAAACACATAATGAATGCTCCATAAATAATTATAGGATGAATATGGTGAGTAGTTTGAATTTATTTAACTCTTACCAGGTCGTAAGTACTGTCCTAAACATGGCACACGCACTAATTTAGTTCTCATAGTAACAATAATAATATGAAATAATACTAGCTTTATGCCTATTTTTTCAGATAGAGAAACTAAGGCACAGAGAGGCTAAGTGACTTTCCTAATATGATGCTCTTAATAAATGGCAAAGCTAGGATTTGAACTCTGGCAGCTGTCTGAGGCCTTGCTTCTAATCACCAAACAGTGCTCTCTGCTACTGATGAGAATAGAGTTTATAAGGTCCTTTACACTGGTCAGTGCTTCAGATAAAGGACTTATCTCCTTTGACTCTTTAGGAAAGGCATGACAAGCATTGTGATCTCCCCTGGAGAGCTGTGGAAACTGATGTTCAAAAGTTAACTAACATGCCCAAAGTCACACAAGTAATGTACAATAGAGCATGGTATGCATTTTATCTTATTTTTATTTTAGCAAATTAAAATATTTCATTTATGATTTGATATCTTGCACCATTATTTACCTTTAGTTATGGTAATTTTGCCATATCATGTAATAATTTAGAAAACATGATTCATAAAAGCCATACAATGTTGTATCTTATGGATACAGCTTAAGTTTTAAACCACTTCCCTATGGGTGAACTTTTTGATCTTCATTTATCTGGGGTGAAAGCATTACTTCTGCTCTCATTAATGTTCTTTTACCTAAAGTTCCAAACCTAGATCTTTGTTTGGATTAGCGATTGGTTTCTTAGAACAGACTAATTCTTAGAAGTGGAGTTTTGGACCAAAGATTGTAAACTTGGCTATTATAAAATTGCTCGCCAAAGCATGTAACTACTTAATGAACATTTGCTGAATGTTAAATGAAAGAGAAAGCCAGTTATCCTGGCAGTGTATGAAATCCCTCCTGTATCAGTCTGGGTTTGGTGAAGAAAACAGGACCACTGCAAGTCTTTTAGGGAACAGTTTAATACAGAAATTAGGGATTACACGAGTGTGGGAAGAGTGGGGAAGTGAAGTTCTGGAAGGCTGCAGCCAAAAGCACGTCAGCGAAAAGCACTGGCGATGTCAGAGAAGTTGGAGCTTACAGACATGTCCGAGAAGCTATCACAATAGCTCAGCACGATTGCAAAGTGGGAGCTTATGGATGGATCTGAAACGCCATTACCTCTGGCCACCGTGATCTCTGGCTTCTGCTTCATTTCTGCCTTCCAAATCTCCCGTGAGTTCTTCCTATTGGCAAACTCTGAATCATACAGGGAGGGGATTCTAAGAAACACAATTCCCACCTTAGAGGTGGTGGTGGTAGTTCTGAGCTACTAACCGATGACCTAGGAAACCTTCCTTTATATACTCAGTAGAACCTGATGAAACATTTACAACTCTTTTAAGATGTGGTGTCCTATTTTAATTTGCATTTTTTGATTGTGAGTGTGACTTTTTTTTCTTTCATGTTCTTATTGGTCACTTACTTATTCAACAAATATTCCTGAACACCTAGTATAAATCAGTTATAGTTTTGGGCTTTGGTGAAATCTTGGTAAATAAGGCAGGCAAAGTCTCTGCTTTTGTGAAGGTTACATTCCAGAACAGGGGGATTAGAAAAAGGAACAAATAAAGGAACAAGATAATTTCAGATAATAATAAATATTATAGGGAAAATTGCAGATGATTTTGACATGGACAAAAGAGATTGCTGACTATCCTATCAATGGATCGGAGGCCTCTAGAGATTATTTGATACAAAAGGGGTGTGGGTCTTTGTTTGCCTTCAACTAGGCTGCTTCTCAACTCTGTTGAGACAGAAGTTAACTTGTAGAAAACCGGTCGTAATGAAATTGATTTCTGTCCATAGGCGTGTAAATTGTGTCTAATAGAATGCAATTGATTATCTGCATTTGGATATTGCACATTTTTGCCAGTTTTGAATCAACTTGTAAATTCATCTCCACATTCCTTATCTGAATACCCATGCACGGCACTGGTTGTAACATCTCACTGGCTACCTCATTAATAATTGAGTTAAATAAAATATTTTTAAAAATTTATTTTTTAAATTGACAGATAAAATTGTCTGTGCTTATTGTGTAAACATGATATCTATATATATACACATATTATGGACTAGTTAAATCTAGCTAATTAACAATTGCATTACCTCACATAGTCATCATTTTTGTGGTGAGTTATCATTTTCAAAATTTTTGATGTATGTTCACTTCATATGTGTATGAGAGTCATGATTACATCTTCTTTTAAAATGTACCCCTTCAAAATGAATGAATGAACAAAGTAATTCAGATGGTGATAAATATCATAGGAAGATAAGACATATTGTTCTAAAGGCAACTGTGGGGAGGGTGGGGAGGTGCTAATATTGAGCCAGTGGTCAGGAAGGCCTCACTGAGGAGGTGGCATTTGAGCCGAGACTTGAGTGGATAAAGGAAATGCCCACGTGCAGACAAGAGGGCAGAGTGTTCCAGGCAGGGGGAATAGCTTGTGCAAAGGCCCTGAGACAGAAATAAGTCGTCATATTCAAGAAACCAATTGCAGCGAGTAAGGAGGTGCATGGCAGGAGGTGTGACCAAGAAGGCTGGTGGGGGCTAGATTATGTGGGCCTGTCAGGCTGTTGTGAGGAGTTAGAATTCGATTCAGAGTGCCGTGAGAACCTACTGTAGTTTTATACAGTGAAGTGTTATCATCTGATTTGTATTAGAGAATAGATTAGCATATTTTCTCCTATAAGTGTTCCATTCTCATTTTTCTTCTCAAACAATTATTATTAAGCTTGACATTTTAATTAGCTTATCATGCCTTGTGAGCAAAAATATAATCTTATTTTGATTAATAATTATAAACAAATATAATCATGAAAGCAACATGTAATTGAAGCAACATTTGCAAAATAAAAGTACCAAGAGGAAATAAAAAATATTTAGCTTTAGAAAATATGGAATATAGCTCATGGAATACTGTTTTTAGTTTCTAGCGTATTTCAGGGTCTTGGCCACCTCAAGCCAGGTGGGATACCTTATGGGATGTCTCCTAAGCGCATGCTGATGGGTCTATTCACATTTAGTGACTTATAGGGTCCCCCTGTGGCATCTGCTCACTGGGCAGCAGCAACTAACATGCCAGGGCCACCCGAGGCTCTCACCCCCAGCTCAGTTCATTTCAGGTCACACATCTGCTCTTCCTTCCCCTGAGAGACACTCACTAGAAAGGCTCTTCCGGCCTGGCAGTCCCAGGGGTGGTGGTAATCTTCTCCCCCCACCTCCCAACAAGGAACACACCTGGGAAGAAATTAACCAGTGGAAAAAAAGCTTGTACAAAGAAAGCAAGAGGAAATTCAGTGGAGGTTCCCAGAGGCCTGTGTGATAGAAGAGCAGGAAACAGGCATTTTTTTTTTCTAGGCTTGCTATGAAATAAAGGCCAATTCTTAAGGATTGCTATTAATATTTCAGTCAAGGAAGTTAGAGGCCTCTCAGTTTGAGCCATGAGGCCACCCTCTAAGATGGACACTGCACTCATCTTATTAAAGACAATAACAGCCAATGAGAAGAGGACTGAGTCTCTTACAGTGTGGTCTCTGGGGTCCAAATTTCTATCAATGAAAAGAGCGGCATTATAGAATCGACTCATAGCTGCCCTGAGCTCAAGTCCTTCAGGCAAGTGATGGCATCTCTCTGGATGATTTTTCCTTGTCTGGAAAGGGAAGTCATAGAAAGGGAAGACTTGGGAATCACCAAAGTGTAATTAAAAATGACCAGATCTTTGGTCAGGACTGGCCCATAATTATGAAAGGCTATGATTAACTATTCTATGACAGGGGTTAAGAGCTTGGGATTTGGAGTCAGGCACCCTGAGATCAAATCCTAGCTTTACCAGTTAGTAATTGTGTGACCCTGGGCAAATTAATCTCTGAGCCTCAATTTACTTATCTGTAAAGTGGGGATATCATGATATCTAGTTCATAGAATTTTTGTAAGGTTAAGAAAAGAAAATACATCTTATATGCTTAGCACAGTAGCAGAAAGGACACACCTGCATGCACACTAGGGAAAAGGAATGATATCCTTTGGAATTAGCAAGGTTTGTGTAATCTTATGCAGGAGAGAGAGACCTGGAACAGAGTAGGCAAGAACATTCTGTAGGCCCTAGAGAGATGGCTTTTATTGTGGCGGGGACAGAATGAATTCTTTAATTGGGACAAAATATCATTCAGAACTGCAAAGACCATTCGTTGTTATGATTAAATCTGCATCAAGCTATATCCTTATCACTAATTCCATATCTCAGGAAGTTTCACACAGGTGAGAGTGAGCACATAGTAGATGTTCAAGTTTAACTTCTTCCCTTATCAATGGATTTCTTCCTTCAATTAACAATTCTGACACTGCACCTACTGTGTGTACTGTGGATACCGCAATGAAAAAAAAGATACCGTCCCTGCTTTACTTTTTTCATGAAACATATTCTTGAAGAAGATAAACTTAAGAACCATTCATGGAGTAAGGGTAAAGGCATGATATGTAAATTATACTTCAATAAAGAAAAAAAAAGTAAAAAAAAGAGAACTATTCAAAGAAAAAATGAATGAGTTATTTTGTAAGTGCTATGAAAGGGAAAGTAACAGGTACATTGACAGACCCTATTTAGACTGGCTTTTGTGCAGAGGTGATCAGGTAAAGTCCTTGCTAAGTAGGAATCAACCAGATGACAAATTTTTTAAGGGGTGGGAAGAGTATGTCAAGGAAGGAAAATAGCCTTCAGACATCCCAAACTGGGAGGGGGCTTACTGGCTACAGTGGAAGTGAGCAAGGGCGCAGGCGTCCCTGTGGGCGTAGGGGAGATTTAAATTCCATCATCCCCTTGAGCACACATGCTACAGCCTCTCTTCAAGGTGCCGAAAGGATCACACCAAAGATGTATGCCTTTCTCTTCATCTGTGCTCACTACTTGAAAAGTAATGAATTGGCTTCTCGGAACTTGGGACTTGAGTCACTGCACAACGTTGACCCTATGTCCTGGTTTGCCCAGGGCAGCCTTGATGTATCTAAATTATCCCAGAGTAATTATTCAGAGTATCCCCTTTCATTCTGAAATCTGTCCTGGTTTAAGTGATAAATTATGTGACCACCCTACCCTTATCACATAGGATCTGGCCCCAGCTGGGGGGAAACTCATTCATTGTATTTCTGGTTGTCAGATGAGTGGAGAGATGTGCCTTTTTGTGATATTTCCCTTCCTCTTTGGTCAACTGGGATCACATTATATACAAAGCTTCAAGAATGATATCTGGTTAGATAATTGCAGTTCAATAAAGAGTGACAAGTATTATTATTGTTGTAGGAGTATTGTTATTTTCATGGTTGCCATCATCTTCTGGGGGGGGATACTGGTTTTTTACTGACGAAAGGCCTGCAGTGTGGTAGAATCATCAAGTAACCAGAACGTTTTCCTTTTCTACAGGAGGAAAAGAAAAAATTTTTTAATGCCTCCTCCAAGCCATGCTTTGTGCTTGACACTCCCTATGCCTTTCAGTTCGATAGTGTTTTTAAATCTATATTTCCTGACAAGGCTTTTCCTCCTCTTGGTTGTAGTTATGGCTCTAGTACTTTTCAACGGGGTGATGCCAGGCAGATCACTGACCCCTGTGGACCTCAATTTTCTCATTTGGAGAAGGTTGTTTAAAATGGAGGTCCAAATTCAATGGAGGTGGTCAGAGGGTAAGCTGAGAACGAGACTGTAATTAAGGAAAGCTGTAATTGTGCTATTTCTCTTGTTGTCTGAAGAAAGAATGTTTACAGAACGGGCTTTGAGATAATGCCACGGAGACATCACTGCCACCTCCAAGGTGGCTGTTTTCTGACCTCGTGGAAGGAGACTTCTCACGCCAGCCCTGTTCATGAATCATAACCAGATGCAAGGGCTTGACCGCAGGGCCTGATAACACCACTGGACTCTGGTTTAGCATTTTGGATTCAGAAGCTGGTGAGAGTGAGAAGTGGTTTTTCTGCTGGCTGCTCTGTTTTTGCTTTGTCTTTTCTCTCTAGCACATGACAGGATCTGGCAGAGGTAGTGGTCAGGGGAGTATGATGGAGGAAGTAACCTTTTCTCTCATTGGGGGAGATTTGCTTCAATGAAACATGAAGTGCAACTTCACATGGCTGGGCCAGAGCAGGCTAGCAAAGGGCAGTGTGTTGGCAAACAAAAGTGTTCTTATTTTTTTGTCAATGAAAACTCAGTAAACCGCAGGAAGAGATGACAGTACTTCTTCCACTTCATTCACATGAATAATAATGAACTCCATTGTAGAGCAAGCCTTTGGGCATTATCTGATGCTGCTATTTCTGCTGGTCAGAATTTGCACGTCTCCCACATGACTCAGGGCTGTACAGCCTCTTTCCTAGTGGGTGACTCTGTCTGCATAGATTCTGCAGATTCTCAGCTCTGGCTTGGACATTCAGCCACTCGGAGTGAGCACAGCCACTTGGGCCCCAGATCCTCTGACATGGGAAATAGTTCCAGGGGGCATTTAGGTGACAATGGGCTATTCTTATGGCCTTTAAATATCCAGTGGCTTTTTGGCAAATACAATTCATACACATGTGTGTATACACACACACACACACACACTCCACAGTGATTAAAATTTCCAACGAATGAATTTATGAACACAATTCTGTAGAGTAAAGGAAAATAGCAACGCCTGAGTTCTTACCATGCTTCAGATCCTGGCTAGGTACTTTCCATACACCATCTTGTTAACTCCTCACCAAAGTTCCCAAGGTAGGAGCTATCATTCTTATTATATGGATGGGGAAGTTGAGGTTAAGAAAAGTTAAATTATTGGTATAATATTTGCACAGATAAAAAGGCAACATCAGTTGAATATCAATTACATGCCAGGCACAGTGCTAAGTTTGTTGCAGCCATTTCTTCACTGAAGTCACACAACTTTACGAGATAAGTATTATTATCTTCATTTATGGATGAAAAAAATAAAAATTCTAAGAGGATAGGTAGAGTTGTCTCCTGTCACAGTGGAACACAGTGGATTGGAAAAATGGTTTTGTCCGTATCACACTTCCTTGTGATTTCACTTTTAGGAGCCAGAGACCATTCATAAGCACATAGACCTATCTTAAAATGTGATTAAAGAAGAGAAGCCAGCCAGAGCTGGCTCTGCACAAGTTCCCATGCCTATGTCCCAAAATGTTACTCAATCATTTCTTTACTTCCTTAGAAAACTGTGAAGGCATTCTGTATACAAAGCATTGTAGTGGGTCCTGGTGTTCAAAACGATTTTAGGGCTTGTTCAACAAAATGAGATGCATATATGTTCATTATACTGAGGCAAGTAAGCAAAGTCATGCCATTTTTTTTGTTTTAAAATATAGATTTATTTTTCTTTTTTTTATTTCAGCATATTATGGGGGTACAAATGTTAAGGTTACATATATTGCCCTTGTTCCCCTCCCCTCTCGAGTCAGAGCTTCAATTCGGAAGCATTTCAGAAACAAGGTTGGTGTGAGTAGGAGTTGTTGGTTAATGGAAATATACTTGGAAAAATCCTCCACACTCTCCAGGCATTTTAGTAATAGGTATTTAAATATACGTACTTGGAAAATCTTCTTTTCATATCAACAATAGGTCAATTTCTAAATATAGGATGTAGCACTTTTTTTAAAGTTACCATCTATCAAACATCAACTCGGAGTCAAGACCTTGCTATATATATCATTTCTAATTTGCACAGCAACCTTGAAGGTAGGTATTATTTTCCACATTTTCCAAGAGAGGAACCTGAGACTGAGAGAGATTAAATAACTTGAATTATCACATCTTACTTGATTGATAACTGATGGAAATAAAATTATGAACTCAGGCCTGTTTCAGAGCTTGCGTGCTTTCTGCTCCTGCAGGCTGCTTTTTTATGCACAAATAGAGATTATGCCTTAGCTCAGATTTTGGAATCTGCTTATTGGGCTTTGCTTTAAAACCCATGGAGCACTTTGTGATAGTCTCAAATATTAGCTCTAGGTTTTGGGGGCCTAGTTATTAGTCTTCTAGGGCCTAATGACCCTTATTTTATTTACAATTTTAGGTTGTGACCTCACTGAAGAATGCAACTATGTACCTTCTCTATGCTTTCCCTTCTTCTGCAAGAGTCTGGAGGGCCTAACACATAGTAGGTACTCAGGAAATGTTTGTTGAAAGTAATGTGATTTTTGATTAGCTTCTTTGTTTTTTTGGCTAAAAGATTAGAAACAGCCACCAAGAAGAAAGAAACAGTCAAGACAGCAAGATGTGGCAATCAATTGGAAGGAAACAGAAAATAACTATAAAAAGTAGACAAAAGATTTCAAAAGCATGAAAGTTGGGTTACTCAAAGTTGCAGCAAATAACCCTGGGCATATCAATAATATCAGTACAGTTCTTCCTCACTTTTTTCACAGTATGGCGCTCACGGAAGAGCTGCTACATGCTCAGCAAGTGGGGATAAACAGGGGAGATTGCTCTCTGCACAGCTTGGGCCAGCTCAGCCCTGACCTGCCTCCCTGAGCACTAAGTGGATTAACGTCTTGGCACCGCTGACCCCTGCGCCCCAGCACATCGGTTAGGAAGCACCACCTTAGATGCCACAAAACTACACAATAAGGGGCAATGTCTTTCACTTCTGCACCCCTGCTGCTTAGCCCTCAGTAGCTTTTAAAAAATGTTTCTTGAATTGAATGGAATGGTGATTTTGCATTTTCCAAAAAAGGTAATATTTAGTATCCTTTGTTCAAGAAGATAGAGCAATGTATAATAATGCATGGTAGGATATTTTCAAATGAAATCTAAAGAAACAGTGGCCCAATGTGGAGGATTCAAACAACGTTTCTCGGGTAGTGGCAAAACAGAGAGAGGGCACATTTCTTTTTTTTCCAGATAAAGGGCACACTATAGTCCTTTTGCTTGGGAGGTTCATACTGAGTGGCCAAAACTTCCAAATGTTTAAAAGAGCTAGACCACCATGAGTAGTGTACCATGCAGTCATCCAGAGCTCATTTCTGTGTATCCTAAGAAGTGGAAAGGAAATAGTCTATGAGCATTGTACCCTGCATGGTCTGGATTCTATTTCGGGTTTGTGACGCTGTTTTGTGATTATTTGTGTTCACTTTTAATCCAAAAACCTTCAAATGAACATTTCTAATGTCAAAATTAGAGGCCATCTATGTACTCGTGTGTGTGTGTGGTTTCTTTGTTGGGGAGTAACTTGGAAACCATTGCAAGCTGATGATAACAGCTGTTATGATTTGACTAGTCTGGCATGAATTTTTCCCAAAGATATGCAACACTGATCAACTGATCATCTGAAGACTATTCACTTACCAGAAAAAAAAAAAAAAAAAAAAGACAAAAAAAAAAAAAGAAAAAGAAAAAGAAAGAGAATTATCTTAAAGAGCTAAAACAAGTCTGATAGGGCTTTTTATGGCCCAAATTTCCTTCTGCAAGAGGCACCTTCTTGAAAGTGACACAGGAGGGCTGAGGTTCTATTTTTTCCATTTTCTTTTTAACTATATTCATGGGAAGTTGCAAAAGCTGAACAGAAAGTATGAAATCTGGAAGTTTAAAAAAAGGCACAAAACCTCCCCAAAGTGGCCCCCAAATGACTGATACTGAGAAACAGAGGACATTTTGCTCACTTTTAACTGGCCCAAATCTTTCTCATTTAGTTGATTTTCTTTTTTCTTACTGATACAGGAAATTATGAAAGCCTATTGATTATTGTTCAGTTCACTTTCTCACAAATTCTGTTTCTGTATCATGAGAATTCTTATTTATCATTCATAATAAAGTTACAGAAATAACACCTTGAACAGAGCAAGTTACTTGGACATGCCCTATGATGAGCAGGGCATCCTGACGGATGTAACTGAGCATGTTCAAGACAAGTTCACTCTGGCGCAGGTGAAAGCTGTCACCACTTCATCTGGGCCTGGTTTGCTGAGGCAGCTGGGGTCAACTCAGCCTCATTTCTGAGAATGACTTTGGAGAGTCATGGTGGACACAACACTCTGTCACTTAACTGGCTGAATGCCCTCAGATATCACTGCAACTCTGAGCTTCAGAACTTCTCAACTGTAAAATGGGGATGCATAATTTCTAGCGACTTCATTGAGTTGTTGTGAAAATTAAATGAGGAAATACGGGCAAAGAATTTGTCACATTGTAAACACTATGATTACCTGTCTTTTGCCAACTTTGAGTAGACCCAATAGAATTATGTGGAGGTTGACAAGTGCTTAAACCAAGAGTACATGAGCATCTACTGTGTGCAAGATGTGTACATTGAACTCAATCCAGCAGTTAAGGGAATGGAAGGAATAGAAGGGGGCTCACATTTGCTGATTACCCACATCAGGCTCTATGAGTGATCATCTTATATATATCATACTTAATCCTTGCAACAATCCTATGGAGTGGGAATTATCACACATGTACTCATCCAAATTTTATGGCTTAAGAAACTGAGATTCAGAGAGTTTCTTACCTTTCTAAGGTCACGCTAAGTGCCAGCCTTTGGGAAGAAATTTAGCTTTCCTTGTAGTTTATCATGCAACTGACCAAACTCATAATCTCAGACATGTATTTCAGGAAATTCCCTGTAGATGGAACATATCTAATTGCGTTCGTTTTTAACAATGGTTGGGTCATAGGTTTTCTGATCTGCTGATTAGCAGTAAGTTCTTTTCTGTCCTATCCCCTGACCTTTCTGCTGTAGAGAACTGCCTTTTGAGGCCTTTGCCCTGAGGGCAGGAGGGAGAGACAAAAGGACCTTTAATTAAGAATCTCAGCTTTAAGTGTGCACATGTGGCCAAGTTCTTTTTCAAGTTCTGCAAGCCCTACCTCACTTTCACACTTCTGTGCCTTTGCATGAGCTGTTTCCCAGGTTTTAGAAAGTCTTACTCACTCCTCTAGATTCTGCTTAATTCCTATGTCAAGGCTTTCTTTACTCCTGGGCAGAATGAAGTGTTCCCTTAGTCTTCATACATCTTAGCAGCTATTACAATGCAGCGTGTTTAACTGGTTTCTCACCCAGCTCCCCCAAGCTGGGGCTTCTTGACGGTCTGCATTATGTCTCACTCATCTTTGCCTCTACTACCACGGTATGTCACGCATAATTTGGTATATTAATACTAATAAATCAATGAATCAAAGAATTCTGTGACATATTTGACAGCAGTGTTAACCTCTTAAAAGGACAACTTGTGTCCGCTTTTCAGGCCTTCACCTGTCCTTAGTACCCTCAGTTTCACTCTTCCATGGTCAGAGCAATCTCAGAATAACTTTTATTGATGACTATTTTGGTTTAAACTATACTTTGTTGACTTCTATTCTCTGCCTGGAACTCTTGGGGATTCAAATTTAATTGGTTTGGGCACTTGCCTCACACAGTGAATTGTTTAAGTATAACCAGCGCAATACAAGATACTTAGGCTGCAGCTCTGAGATCCCAGTATATGAGGAAGAGACACAGATGCGTGCAAAAGAGAGAAACCATTCATGAATTTCAGGGTGGGGGTGGGGATAGCAGTTGAAAAGGATATGAAAGCCACTTCCCTTTCTCATGTGAGTAGAAACTCCAGCAGACGTTATCAGAACCATTCATCTTTATGATCATTCATTCATCTGTGTGTTCATTCATTCATCTTAGTAGCCCAGATTACTGCAGGATCCCCTTGGTGGGTCCCTCTCCCTGTCTTCTGGCCCTGTCTAGACCATCTTCTGCAGTACTGACCCTGACCTTTCTATGGTTCTCCATTCGAGAACGCTGATCTAGTCTCTGCCTATTGCTCCCACCTTATCTCCTGCAGCCCACACTGCCGCTCTCTAAGCTCCAGCAACACTGGACTCTTAAAGACACCACCAAAATGCCAGGGTTTTTTTTTTTTTTTTTTTTTTTTTGCCTCTATCCTTTTCTATATGCTGTTGCTTGTCTTTTCTTCTAAGATATTTTCTTGTTCTTTTCCTGTTTAGTTTTCAAAACCCAGCTGAAACTTGTCTCCACTGTAAGGCTGTAATCTGAAGGCAGTGTGAGCTCTTTTTCTCCACCATAGTGTTGCAGGCATATACCTGTCATAGCTCTGATTACAACGCACTGAACCCATTTACGATTCTTCACAAAACTAGTTCCTGACATCTAGTAGGTGCCAAATAAATACACATTGAAAGAGCACGTTATTAGTATGCTGCATGCTAAAGAGTTTGGATGCTACCCTGAATCTAAATAGAGTCCTTTATAGGTTTTAGGTCAAGGAAGTAGCAGGGTTGGGTTTAAGCTTAGGGATAGAATGGAGAATGAATGGGGTTGGTCATTACTAGAGGCAAAGCCACCAGCCTACTTCATTAACCTCACCTCAACCCCCTCCCACCATTATTCTATACTCCACCCACCCTGGAAGGTGTTCACCTCATGAACTTCTACATTCATTCAAGACATAGTTAAAACATCATCTTCCAGGAGCTGTCTGTTTCCATAACACTCTGTAGTGTTTTCAACAGTAATATAATATGTCGAGTATTTGTTGAATATTTTATTATGTGCTGAGCATTTTACAATTAAAAACATTAATCTCCACAGTGGCCCAATGAGGCACTGTTATTAACCTCCTTTAACAGTTGAGGCAACTGAGGCTCAGAGAGGTTAAGTCATTTGCCCAAATTACCCAGCTAGAAATGGTAGATGGATGTGAATGCAAGTCTGACTTAGAGTCACTGCTCTTATAACAACATATGTATCATGGTTTCTTTTTCTGCCTACACATCATATTATAGAAGGATGCTTGATAGAAACTGCTGGATTTAATTTAGTTCTACCTTTCCAACAAGTATACTGATTGGGACGGGGACAGCTGGAGGCTTTAGGATTGTTTGTAGTATTTTCATTCTTGTTCCTTCTTGGTAATGCTGCTGACTTTGTTTCTTTCATGTTTTCAGTTCTTTCCAGTTTTCAACTATGCCAGATCAATTTTCTTCCTTCCTCTGAAATATTGACTTGAGGTCTTCTTCGTCAATCTGCCCAGCTGTCTGTGAAGCTGTTGTCATTGTCGTTGGTGAGATAGTGACCTCCCCTTCCAGGAACCCCTTGTTCTGATATGGTTATCTGTGACGCACATGTCAAAGCCCAATTACCAATACCATTTTGACAGCAGGTCCACATTTCCCAAGTGTTCCTTCCCCTGCAAGGCCATGACCTTCAACTAGAAGAAGAGAGGAAAGCATCCTCTGGGCCAGCAAGTCCTTTAATGCTTTTACCTGGGCTTGATGGGACTTGTGTTATGACAGAACCTAGATAGGCCTGAGATCAAACTCTGCCTCTGCTGCTTCTGTAAAATCTAGAACCAGTGCCTGCTTTCCTGAATTGTGGGGAGGATTCAATGTGGTAAGAGGTATGACAGCTCCCTGTTCAGTCTCTGGCTCATGGTCCTGCTGCACACTAATGACCTTCTTTTTCTTCACCATAAAGTCAACTTCAAGGATCCACGTGACTGGCTACCTCTGTGATCTAGCGCAGTTGGGTAGAGGCTGGTGGGCTTGATGGTGATTCAGGTAAAACTTAAATTTGCACTTATTTACTATGTGCCAGACACTTGCTAGGTGTTTCCATATTTGTCATCTCACTGAAACTTATGGCAGGATTTGGCAAACATTTGTAAAGGCCCTATAAAGATAGTAAATATTTTAGGCTTTGTGGGTCATATGGTCTCTATCACTTCTACTCCACTCTGCCTTTGTAGTATGAAAGCAGATGTAGACAATATGCAAATAAGCATGGCTTTGTTTTAGTAAAACTGTATTTATAAAACGGGTAGTGAGCTAGATTTGGTCTTCTGGACATAGTTTGCCCAACTCTGTCTTACTGGAATGTTCTTGGCTAACTCTCACTCTTCCTTCACATTGTAGCTACCTACCCCAGAAAGACAGCACATTCGTCCAGTAGCTTCATTATTCATATGGTTATCTTCGTCCTCTTGGTAGGCAGACAACAAACACCATAGCAACTGGTAACGCAATTATCAACCCTGCTTGCTAGTGCCTGTGTATGCTCCTGCTGCTTCCTAAGTAGACCTTGCCTCACACTCTGGCCAGAATCCTCTCTTCTGTCTCACTCTGATATGAAGGCTTCACATTCTTCCACTTGGCATCCTCTTGATTTTCTTCCATCGTATCAGAATTTTTCCCCCTGATTTTCTCCTGGGATCATTTTTTCTTTCCATATCCCTTATAAGAATAATTTATTCTAAGGCAGAAATTTGAGATTCTGTTTTTGGAAAGGGATAGATTGTATTAGAGTTTTGGCTTTCCTACTCACCAGCTATGTGACCCTGGACAAGGTATTCAAACTCTCTAAACCGCAGTTTTATTATTTATAAAATAGGAATGATAGTAGTGACCTTTCTCATAGGGTGTTTGCAATTCATGAGAAAATGGGTATCCATGCAGTACACTGTGCACTTCACATACTATGCCCTGGGCCTGCAGGAAGCACTTGCTCAGTCATTCATCATCCATCCAGTATCTAGCGAATAGCTACAATGTGTCAGGCACTGCATGCCAAGCTTTATCATAATATCCAAGGTCACACATTATATCAATAGCAGAGCCAAGACTAAAGTCAGATATACTGGACCTCCCAAACCCCATACTCTTTACCCAATAATAACCTTCAAAACAGATATTTTTATGACATGTGTGACTTTTCACTAATAGTGGAGTTTTGGGGGCACTTTCTTTACCTAATCCTCTCTTTATATCGAAGTTTGTTACAGCCTCTATAGCACTTCCAAACACACACAAAGTTCAGGACGGGTAAATACTGGATGAGTGAACAAATTTGGTGAGCAATATTGAGTCTACAAAGGACTTGTGTATTCTGTACCCATTCCTACCCTCTATCTGACCACTGATATTTTCCCCATTATTAATTTTTGCTTTGGGATTTATCTTTTAAGAATTTCTCATAATTACTCAAATCCTACCCAGGATCCTCATTGCTTCCCAGACCGTAATATTCAAACCACACTTCACACGCCATGGATTTTGAATATTCAGTGGCTTAGGTTGGTGACAAGCCTAATTTTCACAATGTCATTTCTGTCTCTCTCATTGCTTTTGATAGGAGCCAGGCTTGCCACATCATACTTGGCCTGTCAGAAAGGCAGAAGAAGCTTCCCCAGACCCAAATATTTGGTGGCTGAGTTGGTATTCCTTTGCCCTACAAAGCCTTTAATTGAAGACAACACATGGATTCTAACTTATTTCAAATGCCTCCAAGTCCTGGCGTGCACTGAATCAAACCCAAGGCCCCAAGAGCTATCATCCCCAGAGAAACGCAGCATTAGAGGAGTCAGAGCTCAGGGTGGGGAGCCCTGCAGGAATGTAGAGGTCTGTAAAATGGCTCCAATACATTCTGTGAGGTTTGGCAAAAGCCAGAACTCTTGTAGCCAGACACGTTCTGCATGAAGTTTAAATTGACTTGACATTGTGGTAGGGGAAGTCCTTGCTCTCGGGTCTATTAATTCATGATTCTCTCATCAGGATTGTGTTTTGTGTAAAGTATCCAAGATATCTAACAATTCCTGCTGAAATACTGTGAATGCTTTGCCTTCCCACTCTCTCTTCTCTTCACATACTTGGTCAAGATTAAACACATTTGAATCTGGTATGTCTTGATTTGTATTTGGGTCTTGGAAGCCAAATCATATGACAAGATATAAACTTGGCATGATCTATTCTTCCCTCTCTAACACGATTAGTGTAACGACCTAGTCTAACTATTCAATTGAGTCTTTCAGTTCGTCTCAAGTATCTTGTGCAGTGGACATCTCAAAAACATTATTTTCCTTTCAGAAATTATTCAGATAGCTTCCACAAAGACACTGTTCTAAACCTCAGGCCTCTATGTTCTTAGGGACATATTTTATACACGGGGAGTGTCTTAACTTGCTGAACACACCATATGCCACCAATGACCCCTGTTGGAAAGTTGGGAGTTATTCTTAACTCCTCCTTCTCAACATCTAATCCATCTCTAAGACACGCCAGTTCCACTGTATGCATATTGCTTGATGGCACCCACTTCCCCCAAGCTTATAGCTCATGCTCTTGTTATTCCTCTTCTAGAATATTGCTGCAGCTGGCTGACTTGTCTTCTTCCTTACTGTCTTGCTCTCTTCCATCCACCAGTCAGAAGTCATAGTGATCTGTCTGAAAAGTGCATTTAATCATGTCATTCAGTTGTGTTAATATTCTCTATGGTCTTCTTTGCCCTTGGGATAAAGTCCCCGAAAACAAGCACAAGCTATAAGGTTCTGCACATCCTAGCCTTTGCCTTTTACTCCAGCCTGGCTTTTCAACATCACCTCTTCACTCTATGACCTGCCATACTGAGCTCTGGGCTGTACTCAAGACAAGCCACCATGCTTTTAATATGATTCTTATTTTGTCTTGAATGCTTCCACTGACCTGTCTTCCACCACCTTTACTCATCCTTTATGACCCCTCTTAGTTGCCTCTTCTTCCAAGAAACTTCCCTAAGTCTGGATTATAAGCTCCTCCTCTTGGCTTCTGCAGCACCTGGGATTTATACCTATCATGGCACTTACCAGCTAGGATAAATAAGTACCTATTTCATTTTTTGTTCAAGCCATTAGTCTTTAACTTCCTTGAAGACTGGACCGTGTCTTGGTCACCTTTGTATTTCCAGGGCCCTTGAAGTGGTTTGAAAGGAAGAATAATTTATTCTCTCTCTTTACTCCCCTTGCTGTGTTCAGGCTATAGATGGATTTACTTTTCTGAACACACTAAAATGGATTTCTTTCATGACTCTGTCTTTGCTGTTGATGTTTTCTTATTCAGAAATGTCATTTCCCCTCATCTTCTTTCTCCATTTGAGTTCACCTAGGGTTAATCCTATAGTTCTATAATTTATTATAAGCAGACCAGCTAAAATGACTCTAAACATCAGGTGTAACATGGAATAAGCATTGTTTATACAGAATGAAGCATCTTAGAAAGGACACTGAAGTGAGAGGCAGGAGTCCAGAGCCCTGGTCACAGCTGTGTTGATGGCTTGCCAGGTGATTGTAAGCAAATTGATTCCAATCTATGGACCTCACCTTCCTCATCTTGGCATGAAGAGAGATCAGATTAGGCGAACTTTGAGGATCCTTTCAATGCTAACTCACTATAAATTGTGATATTTGAGACAGAAAAAGAGAAAGACCTTTGGGGAAAGATCCATTTATGCTGAAACAGTTCAAAACAATGAGCTGAATGTCCAAATAAACATCTGTCAGTAAATCCCTTGCTTGGCCATTGCTCTGCCACTCCATGCAGCATGACTGACTTCTTCTCAGCAATGATTGCTGTGGTCCCTGAGCTCACCTGGACCAAGCACAGGCATTCGTTTTAGGCAAAACTAGGCATGGTTTATAGTCCTGCCTCCATCACTTATTTGCTAGGTGACCTTCATCAAGTTCCTTTTCTCTAAGCTTTGGCCTCTTCCTCTATAAATTGAGTATCAAGGCTGTGCATTTCTTAAGGTTAATGAAAGCATTGGACTTAAGATAATGCCTGTAAAGCACTTAGCAGAGTTTACATAGTAAACACTTAGTAATTGATAGTTATGGTGCTAGTAGTGATGATGATGATGCTGTAACTTGATGTAAATAGATTGCCGCAAAATAAAAGAAAGAGGGTTAAAATAGAAGATACTTAAGATAGTACTTTTTTATGGTGGATATTAAAAAATATTGTTGATTGAAATGGTGCATTGCACCTAGCAGGAACTCAGTAAGAATTTGCTCAACAAGCAGGAGGGAGAATTTCCCTTGTGTGTGAATAATGCAAAAAGAGTCTTGAAGTTTAACTCTGGCTATTTGAAGGATTTGGAAGTGATGTTTCTCTTGGAAAGATGCTGTGAGTTCTTAGTAAAATAAGAGTCCAAGGAGTTATTTTAATTAGTCTTTTGGGAAATATTTTAAAGCTTAGATTTCACCACACAAACTACCTCTTCCTCAGGCTTTGCTTTTCAAACACAAACAAAACCAAGTTTCTTTAATTTTCAGCATTTGTATCATTTCTAAGTAATATAACATAGTGATATAATTATTATAAAAGTCTATTTGTTACCTAAAGCTGTGTCAGTAAATTGACATGCAAGACATCTTCTTGTGGAGTCAATCTTTCTCTGGGGAAGGAACAAAAACTAAAGAAACTTTTCAAGGGTGGGAAAAATGCTGTGTTTTCTTAAGATAGGAGGTTTTAAAAAGGTGAATTGTATACCTCTGGTATTTGTAATAATCCTGTAGAGCCTTACATATCTCTGTATTTATTCCTTCCGCCACCCATATAAAAGCTATATATCCATCTCTGTGGAGTACCTACTGTGCGCTAGGTTGGAGACCTCTCCCTACGGCATCTCTAATCCTTAACAACCCTACAAAATATATATTATAATTTTCATTTTAACATGAGGAAATGGGTGCTCATGGACGGTAAGTGATTTATCCAAGTTGATGGATATGTAGTTTAATTTTGCATCTGCCTGTTCCTAGAATCCATCCTTTTCCTATTCTACCACAGGGATGCTTAGCTGGGAGCTAGGCATTATCAACTTTGCTTAGGTCCGTAAGTAGGAAGCTCTTAGGAGTTCAACGGCATCCGGGTCCAGGGTTTGCTCCTTCATAGCAAGGCTGCCTTTTGCTTAAGGAGGAGTTAAATTGCCTCAAATCCTTCAGCAAATAGAAGAGCAGCAAAGTCAGCATCCTGAATGAAGAATTGGGAATTATTTAATGTTGGTTTGGTCAGAATGAAGTCTCACCCTACAGCAGACTGATTGTCGATACAGAAGCCTCAGACCCTATGCTCGTGAACATGCTAGAAAGATATCACCTGACATGTGGCCCCATTGACCCATTCCAGGGCTCTGGGCCTGGTGGAATCCAGGACAATATAATTCTTCATTTAATAAACATTATTGACCTCCTACTATGTGCCAGACAATGTGTTGTGCCCTGGGCATATGCAAAGGGGTTCATTCATAGTTTATAACAGCAATTTTTAACCCTAATTGTCACTAGAGTTATCTGGGGAGCTTTGAAAAACTATCAATGTTTAGGCCTCGCTTCAGAAATTCTTATTTAATTGGGTTAGAATGGGTCTTGGGCATTGGTATTCTGGATGCTCCAGACAGCATCTAGCATCATCTCTGACAGATTGCTTGGGTAATAAATGACAAATGACTTGTAATGACACACTTGAATGAAAACAGGTAACTTAAGAATTTTCACTGATCATCCAGAGTTGAGAGGCTCTGGTCTAAAGGTAAAGAGAACAAGAGGTAATGAGAGAAATGCAGGAAGCAGGGAAGCACTTACAGGGCAAAGCAGTGTTTCCTGGACATCAGTCAGTTGGGTATCACATGCATGGCTTTTGATACATACACACACCAATTCTACTATTGCTTATGTAACAGATTTCCTTAAAATTCTCATCCAAAAATAACTTAATCTTTTTAAATAGGAAACTTTTGCATACCTGCCATAATGAAAAAAACAGTTTCACTTGCCATTAATAGAAGATAAAACGTAAAAGTAAGCAAAGTAGAGAAAACCATATCTATAGTTCATATTCAGTATTTTGAGAAACATTGGTAAAAGGTAATACAGTGGGATTTGGAGGAGATGTGCCTAGATTAATATTCTAGTACTGCTGCTCATTCTCTGGGTTCCCCTAGGCAAATGACCTAGCCTCTCCCAACATCATTTTTCTTATGTGTAAACTGGAGTTGGAAACATTTACCATGTTTTGTTTTTATACTAAATAAAAGAGACCATTCTGAGAAAGTACGGGGGACATAGTAGATGCTCATGAAATCATAGCTTATTATTATCATTTTGCACTAACTGGTCTTTCCTGTAAAAACTTGTGACTGGGATATGTACAATGCACTATTGGGGCTAACTCTTCAAGGGCTGAGGAGTGCTGTCAGGGTTCAAGTGTGATTTGGTCAGTCTTAAAGAGTAAGAAAAAGTGTTCTAGGTAGATGGGATCAGAAGGGCATGATCCACCTAGAAGATATTATGGCTCTTTATCTAAGACTGGTTTCATTAAAACCAAGTTGGAGAGTACCATAAATTATTACTCAATATTTCACATTTATGTATATAGAAACTGAGTGTACTCTGGCAAGTTCCTGTTCATTTGCGACATAGTCTCTGGACATATCCCTCCCCTGAACCCCACTCCCGAGACAGAGAGCTCCACTAAAGCAGCTATTTCTAATCATTATGGTTGGATTTCAGGTTTATTTGGACCTCCTCCAAAATTAGCTCTGTTATTTCTATTTCCAATATGTTGATTATGCCTCCTAGTGTTGGACATGCTGCTCTCTGAGAACCCTCAAGCGTCTTACGATTGTTTATGTAAATTGCTCATCTCTTGCTCTAGACTGTGTCCAGCATCATCTCTGACAGATTGCTTGCGTAATAAATGGCAAATGACTTGCAATGATATTCATGGATGGAAATAGGTAATTTAAAAATTTTTGCTGATCACCAATAACTGTGTCTGGAGTCTCATGCATTACAAATTGAAAACTTTACAGACATGGTTTTATCAGTAATCTTTGAAATTGATCGACAGACCGATGAAATCAATTTGATTCTTTCATTTATTCATTAAAAAATACAGTCAACATCTAATATTTAGTTAGACATGGAAGACCTTGGGATAAATAAAAATTTTTCCCTGATCTCAAGAAGCTGAGAGTCCTTGAGGGTAATACAGATTAATGTAAAATGTAACAAAAATCAAAACAAAAATTGAAAAACAATGGCAACGAAAATCGAAAAACAATGGCAAAAAAATATTGAGCAGATCTGTAAGAAAAATGTGCATAGGATGCTGTGGACATATACGGACAGAATATAAAATCCAGTTTCATTCTGCAGCTAATTAATCCTTGGCATTTACTCAGAGGAGCTTTCTTTTCCCTTTTTATGGACTCATCATAACTTGACATAATTGTCTGGATGATGACTCTGAAGCTCCATGAGGGCAGTGGCAGTGGCTGTCCCGTTCATCATTCTATCCTCAGTGCTTTGCTTAGCACAGTAGCTGGCACACAGTAGGTACAGAATGCATGCTTGTTTAATGGCTATGTGGATGAGCTAAAACTGGCCACAAATGCAAAATGAGCTATGACATAGGTCTGAAAAGGATATAATGCTGGTATGATGTTTAGTATCCTGGAGTACATTCTTGCTTTTGGAAAAGAGATTTCCTATCCAGTTTAAATGTCCTGAATTGTATGTAGCCACGTTGCTACCTTTCAAAAGCTAAGGGATTCTTGGACCATAAGCATAATTTCAGATGTACAGACATTCCCGGCAACTGAAGGAACACCCGTGAGAGTCAGAGGGACTTTCTTTAAATGAACTAGATTTACAGGGTGAGAAAAGCTATATGAATCTAGGCCAGAGGCCAAAGTTCCTCATTTATTCCATCTTTGGCAAGTGAGGGCCTTAACAAGATATAAAAATGTCTGACTTCTGCAAACTTGCCCTTGAAATAAACTCGGTCCAGAAAACTCTGTGCACACCCCTCTCTCTGCACTCTGCTCTGGTGCCTGGCCTCTTTAGGTCTAGGTCAATCTCTTAGTGTCTTAGAAGGAGCATGGGCATTATAAGGATGGCTTCTCAGTCCAGCTCTGCTACTTTCTACCCGTGTGGCCCTGGTCAGTTCACTTCATTTCCCTTTGGCCGCAAATGAAGGGACGGGGCCCTCTGATATACAGCTCAGCATGAGTGACTGGAAAACTGGAACCCTGTCCCTGAGAGCAAGACCCAGCTCAGCCACTCTACTTACCAGATGTGTGATTTATCGATAGGCAAATTCACTCTGTACTGTCAGAGAAACTCTTCCTCCTTCCAGGAACAGGTCTCATTTTGGACACTGAAATAAACCTAGAGTGTGGACTCCTTGCTAGATTGTGAACTCATTGAGGACAGAAGCTGCGTTGTGCCCTGTTCCTGCAGTGCCTGGTTTATAGCAGATCCTCAACAAATGTTTTTCATTGAAGGAATGAAGCTTCATCTCCGTTCCAGGTGCCCAGTGAGTCATTGCAGAAGTCTATGTTGGTGCCTGCCTGTCCACTGGTGCCCTCTAGATGGCAAACTCAGCTCAATTTTGGACTAGAGTCAGAGCCTCTGGCTGGGCAATGCCCAGGCCCACGGAGTTATTGGAAATCCAGTTTTATCCAGTGTACACGGAATCCCTGGATTGGTTGCAAGGCTCTGGAAATGCCAGCTAGCTGAGATGAATCTCACTTCTTTTATAGGGAGATGGTGGGCCTGGGTTTGGCATCTCCCATCACCCATCAGAGTTTTTTCTGAGTAAGGGAAATGGATCTGCTGGCCTTACAGGAGGTAGGGGAGGTGGAAAAGGGAAGGAGTTAATAATCTTTTTAAACAGGCATTATTGGGTGGCCTCACATGGATTTTCTCATTTAATTCCCATAACAATCTACAAAATAAGTAGTGTTATTATTTCCCCTGTCTAAATGACATTGATGCATCTGATCCAAGTCGAGCAGCTATTTTGGCAGAGCTGGGTTGCCAAGCCAGGCTCATGTAACTCCAAGGTCTCCATCACTTTTACCTCTTCTCACTGTTTTACTCAGACAGAGTACAATCAAGGGTGACAATCAAGGGTGGGGGAAATAGAAATATGATGGTTTTAATTAATTACTTGGATGTGAGAAAAGACAGTCGAGACTCTCACCAGTGAGGTCTGCTTCAGCCTGAGTCGATGTCCGGTGCCTCAAGCTCTTGGCAAGACAGGGCTTTATGTGTCAGTGGAGTTCAGTCAGAGCTTCCAGGGAGGCTGTTTTGCATGACACAGTTGACTACTAAAAGTTACAGATGCTTTTCTGGCTTGGGAAACTCGTCTGAATGGGGGCTCATTTTCTCCAAAAACAGATTTCTAATTCTCTCTCTCACACACATAGTTTAGAGTTGGCTGGCACTTTTGGGAGAAAGGTGACTGGGAAAATTCATCATTTATATACTTAATGGGTTCTTATTGAGCTCCCATTATGGTTTGGGCCCTGTTCTGTCAGACATCATCCATGCAAAGTTGAAGCATATGGAAGCCATGCCTTAATAAAGGAGAGATTAATACATGTGCAAAAATAATTAGAATTTAAGGTAGAAAATGCCAAGAAACTTCAATAAATTTCTGAATTTTGACGTAAGAGAAAGTTTATATTCTCAAATAGGGGAATCTGGGAAAGCTTCATGGAGGAGGTGATATTAGAACTGGGCTTTGGAGATTATGTAGGATAAGGATATTCAATGATCACTTGAGGGAGATGGAAAGAAGAGGGAAGTGGCATAATAGAAAGCACAAGCTGAAGACCCAATGTGTAGATGAGGAACAATGAGTCCTGGAATTTCACCAGAGTATAGAGGAATAGGGGAGTTACAGCCAGGGAGGAAAGACTGACCTCAGATAGAAGGGGCTTTGTATGCTACATTCATTTCCTATTACGATTAAATTTTCTCCTTTTTCTGCAAGGTTTTGCTGTATACATTTAATGTTATGTTATTGGGTGCATGCAAATTTACAATTATTACATCTGTGAATTGACCCTTGTATCATGAAATATGCCTCTTTATCTCTAATCATGGCTCTTACCGTAAAGTCTATGTTGGGTGATATTGGTATAGCTACACCAGATTTCTTTTGTTGCGTTTTTGCATAGTTCATCTTTTAAAAATCTTTTTACTTTTAATCTTTCTTTGTCCTTATATTAATATAAGTGTATATATAAGTAGCATATAGATTTTTTCCTTGTCTGACAATGTATCTTTTAATTGGAGTATTTAGTATATTAGTGTTAAATATAATTACTGATAAATTTGTGCTTTTAAAACTTTTTATTTATTTTCTATTTGACTCACTTTTTAATTATTTTCTTTCTTGCTTCATTTAGAAATGTGCAAATTTCTAAATTCTAATATGCAAATATTTCTAAATGCTATTTCTCTTCTTTATAAGAATGTTAGTTTTAAATTCTATTATTATATTTCAAGTGGTTGTCCATAATTTAGGACATTACTGATCCTAAATTTATGAACTTTAACAAAAATTAATATTTCTACCACCTCTCTAACAATGCTACAACTTTAAATATTTTAAATTTATTTACCCTCTATTACTGTTTAAAATATTCTTATAATTTTACATATTCTTTAAATCCACAGTACTTTAATATTTTTGTATCGTCTATGTTTACCAACATACTCACCATTTCTATTATTCTTCATTGCTGCCTCCATTTCTAGGTGTTCATCTAGGATCATTTTTCTTCCGCCTGAAAATTTCTCTTGATTTTTCTTTTTTTGCCAATCTGCTGGATATGAATTACAATAGTTTTTCTTGTCTGGAAATATCTTCATCTTGTCACCACTTCAAAAGGTTACTTTCACTAAGGACAGAATTCTACATTTGTGTGTATTGTTATTTTTCACAACCCTTTAAAGACATTCTTTCATTGTTCTTTGGCTTCTATTGTTTTTGTTGAGAAATCAGCTTTAAGTCTTATTTTTCCTTTGAAGTTAGTGTATTTTTCTTCTGTTTTAATTTTGTTTTCTTTTTTGTTCTCAGTGCCATTTGACTATGATATGCTTAGTTGTGGTTTCCTTTGTGTGTATCCTGCTTGGGTTGTTTAATGTAATTTTTTCTCTTCAAACATTGTTTTTCTCTTACTCTCTTTTTAATCTTCTTTTGGGACTTCCATTACATATAAATTAGAAAAAAATATATATCTTACTCTCTATCTGTATTTTCCATGTTTTTTACTCTCCGTGTTTCAATTTACTTATTTTCTAGTGATCTATATTCCATTTGACTAATACTTTCTTTTGCTGTATCTAATTTGCTGCCAAGTCTACCTATTGAGTTTTTAGTTTCACTTAATACAGTTTTTAGTTCTAACATTTCTATATGAATTTTTTATTGGTTTAATTTCTTTGGTGAAATTGTCCATTTTGGCATACATTTTATTTTCCATATCAACCTTAGATAAAACCAATATTTGGGTCACATAGTAGGTAGAATTTTAAGATGGGCTCCCAGGATCTCTCTTCCACCTCCCACCCAATGTGCATTCCATGTATAATCCCTTCCCTCTTGAGTGTGAATGCTACCTATGATATCATGGGCTATCACTTTATGATTAGGTTATGCTATATAACAAAGGTGATAAGATAGTCACTTATCAGAGTCAGAGGATAAGACTCCTTCATAGCAGACTGAAGAGAGGCTCTCTTAATGGACTTGAAGAAGTAAGCTGCCAATTTGTGAGAGGGCGCTAAGGTGAGGACCTAAGGGTGGCCTCCAAGAGCTGAGCGGACAGCAAGAAAGTAGGGCTGCTAAAGCTACAAGCACAAGGAACTGGATTCTTCCAGCAGCCTGAATGAGCTTGGAAGATGACCCCAAGCTAAGAATGCAGCCTCACTAATTTCAACCTTGTGAGATCCTGAACAGAGAACCCAGTTACATGGTGCATGGACTTTTAACCTTTGTGAGATAATAAATGGGTATTGTTTTAAGACTCTGAGTTTGTGGTTGTCTGTTTTTTTTTCTTCCTTTATTGAAGTATAATTTACATATCATGCCTTTACTCCATTTTAATTGTACAATTCAATGATTATTAGTAAATTTACCAAGTTGTACAGCTATTCACATAACTCAATTTTAGGGGATTTCCTTCCCCCTATTGAGACCCCTAATTCCCTTCCCCAACTACATTTCAAGCATGCCCCTCCCCTCCACAGTGCTCACCCCATCCCTCAGATGTGGGTATACCCCCCAATCCCCGAATCCCTGGTGAACACCACCACCATTTGAGCACCATAGTGTTAATCAGTCAGTACCAATTTGATGGCGAGTACATGTGGAGCCCATTCTTCCAGTCTTGTGTCACTTCACTTCAAATAATGGGCTCAAGCTTAATCTAGGATAATGTAAGCGGTGCTAGCTCACTGTTGTTTATTCCATTGTAAACATATACCAAATTTTACATGCTTTTTGTAAATGTGTTTTTTAATTTATTTAACAACCTATCATGAGCATTGTGTCATGTATTTAGGTGGTTTTATGACATGTTCTTAAAGACTGCGTGGTATTCAGAGACTATACCATCTCTGCCTACCAACCCTCACCTGTTGGACATGGCATTCCATTATTTGCTATTAGAAATAGTGTTGCCAGATGCAAAGAAAAGGAAGGAATTTGGGTTCCTCAGATTAAGATCACACCTCTTGTGTTCTGTTTACATAGATGCACCTGTCTCTGGCTGGAATTGGGACCCTAAAAAGAACAGGGACTAGCCGGGCGCGGTGGCTCACGCCTGTAATCCTAGCACTCTGGGAGGCTGAGGCGGGCGGATCGCTCAAGGTCAGGAGTTTGAAACCAGCCTGAGCAAGAGTGAGACCCTGTCTCTACTATAAATAGAAAGAAAGAAATTAATTGGCCAACTAAAGATATATA
>CAUYRT010099331.1:0-29393 GCA_963574885.1 Lepilemur ruficaudatus | reverse complement strand
TACCAATTATATATTTTTCTTTTTGTCTCCGAGCACAAACTGACAGACAACATCAGCAGATATCAAAAGTTTAAGAAATTTATTGGGACAATAATATGGAAGACATTCTATGTATTATTTTATTTTTATTTTCTATGAAGTAGGAAAAGACCATCACTCTTCAGTTTAGCCCTGGACATATGGCTTGATAAAACCAAAATAGATTAATCTACTAACCTCACCCCCTTGTCCAACCAGCACCCCATTCTGTATGGCTCTCTCAGTCAGGGTAAGTAGGTAGGAGGAAGAGGGGAATGTTTCACACACACATACCCCTTAGAGTCTTTAAAACATATCCACAGTCATTCAGATACTTCTTAATTTTCACAAGAGAATTAAAGCAGTTACTTAATTTAAAAAAACAGATACTAGGCTGAGTGGGGTGGCTCATGCCCTTAATCCCAGGGCTGCGGGAAGCTGAGGTGGGAGGATCACTTGAGGCCAGGAGTTTCATACCAGCCTGAGCAACATAGCAAGACCCCATCTCTACAAAAAATTTAAAAAATTAGCCAGGAGTGGTGGTGCGTGCCTGTAGTCCTAGCTACTGAGGAGGCTGAGGTGTGAGAATTGCTTGAGCCCAGGAATTCAAGGCTACAGTGAGCAATGATTGTGCCACTGCACTTAATTTTTTAAATCTTGATAAGGTACATTAAATGAATCCAAAGACCACCTGTGAGCCAGAGGCTCCTTACCCCATTTTACTCTAAAGAGAAAAATAAAAATATGCTTATGTAAGTAATGTATGCTTGTTGTAAAACAGAAAAAAGAAGAAAAACTAGAAAATTCAGAATAGTAAGAGAAAAAAACCCATAATTTCATTATCAGATTAACATTTCAGTGTTCAGAAGGAAAAATAAATTGAAGCATGAGTCCCTTGACAAAAAAATAACTTATTTCCCTAGTAGTCACTATTTTTCAAATGACTGCATTACTATATTCTATTTTAATAATTTATATAATCAATCTTCTATTGAACACATTTTTCAGCTTTGTTATTACGATTTTTATTATAAATCCTTGCAAACATATTTTTTACTATATGCATTCACACGAAATAAATTTAAAGAAATAGAATTGATGGGTCAAAGACTATAAATATCATTAAGGCCTTAGATAAATATGACCAAACTGTCTTCAAAGTTACACCCACACCATCAGTGTGAGAGTGTCTATTCAAAACATGTTTGCTGATCTGATAGGCTTACAATGGTGTCTTCCTCTTTCAGTTTGCACATCTTCGATTATAAGTGAGATTGTTCTCTTTTTTTCCACATTTGCTGGTCATTTTGAGGTTTCCTTTAGATGTTTATCATGCAAAGGCCAAGCCTAAATCATCTCAGACAGCCCTGCTCCTCTGAATCCTGATTTGAAATCTTGGTGAGGTATATTTTTGTTGTTTTTCACAGTCTTTTTAAAATAGTTCTCTTGGTTCCTTTGTGATGCTGATGACTTTTTGCCTACTAGCTAGAGCATAAATAATGCTCCATCATTAATCATATTTAGCCTGCTAAAGATATTGTTTTAGTTTATCAACTTAACTCAAGGGGATGCTCTCAGAATAAAACTAAGATTTGGAGAAGTTTCAGTGATTCTCAACCCCAATCCACTTCTCTTAGGCTTAGCACTGCCCTGAGAGGCGTCAAACCATTTTAGCATGACATTCCCCAACTGTCTGAAAACTGCCTGTTGTTCTTTCTCATCTCTCCCACTCCAAGTATTTTGGTTGCTCTTTTGTTCCTAACACCTACATCTTGTCAGACACAGCTGGGCACTAAGGAATCATTTGTTGCTGGAATGAATAAAATCTCTGATAAGCAGAAAGAGTTCATTGTAAACAAACTGCAAGCAAAATAGAAGAAATTATGGATGAATGTTTCTCTCAACTCTGTATGTATAAAAACTATCCTGAGTTTAAGAGCCATGGAGGAAATCACATGGAAAAAGAGCTGTAGATTTGATTGCATAAAAATGTTAAACTCTATAGATTCAAAAAATCACAAACTATATTAAAAGAGAAGATCAAACTGGGAAAATATTTGCTGCATATATGATATGTCAATATGGAAATAAGTAAACCTAAGATATTCCAGTACAAAAATGAGAAAAGAACATGAAACAAACAATTCACAAAAGAGAGAGCGTGAAATACTAACAGCTGTAATTTAACAAAGAAAACCCATTTTCTAACATCTGTTATTAACAAAAGGAAAAAATTAATTATAGTGCTTATTGCTGACTAGGACACAGCTGGGCACACTGCTTTCTGGATCTTCAAAGCCAAGTTTTTAAATCTCAAAGCTAGACATTGACTCAGTTTCTTTAT
Organism: Lepilemur ruficaudatus; assembly: GCA_963574885.1. NCBI lineage: Eukaryota > Metazoa > Chordata > Mammalia > Primates > Lepilemuridae > Lepilemur > Lepilemur ruficaudatus. Next base: position 27,031 of record CAUYRT010099331.1, on the reverse strand, counting down.
CTGCATTTTAGCTGTCTAGACTGCACCTGAGGAGGAGTACGTAACAAAACCCTCAATGCCGCTAGAACAATGGGTTAGGGGTAGGAATACAAAGAATTGAAAACTATAAGCCAGCACGGTGGCTCACGCCTATAATCCTAGCACTTTGGGAGGCCGAGGTGGGAGGATCCCTTGGGATCAGCCTGAGAGTTTGAGATCAGCCTGAACAAGAGTGAGACCCCATCTCTACAAAAAATAATAATAGAAAAATTAGCCGGGCTTGGTGGTGCATGCCTATTGTCCCAGCTACTGAGGCAGGAGGCAAGAGGATCACTTGAACTCTGGAGTTTGAGGTTGCAGTGAGCTATGATGATGCCACTGCACTCCAGCCTGGGCAACAGAGTGAGACCCTGTCTCAGAAAAAAAGAAAAAGAAAACTATAATAGATTAATATTAAAGTTATTCTATTCTATATTCTATTAATATTAAAGTATTATGCTATTAATATTAAAATATTATTCTATTAAAGTAGGTAGAAATCAAATATATTTTATTAATTTGAGGGGTTTCTACACCTACACCTTCAGTCAAAGGATCCTCATTGACTACAGATAATTATGAAATTAGTTGTACTATTGACACTGCTTTTTACTGCTTATTGGTTTCCCAGAGAGAGGTGCAGAGAGAATGAAGCATCAATTTCATAATATATAGCCACGTAATACAAATAAAAACTTACTGTTTCAAAGTCTTTTCCCTCTTTCAAAAAACTATCTGTTTATTCTCTTAAGCAGATTTTGATAGAGATTTTATCATCAGCATAGGCCTCAAAACAAAAAATTACAAATCATGTCAGTTTCAGAATGCTTTGGGGTTTTTGGTTTTTTGGCTTGCTAATCACAAACCACAATGTGAATTTCTGCAAGAGCATGGTGCCATGTCACAAAACATTAGTCTGGCTTCAGAGTCTCTTGCTATTTTCCCTACTTGGAGGACAGATTTTTTGTTGTTGTTGTTCTTGAATCAGGACCATAATTTGCATCTGGTAGGACAATGGGCCATATTCTCTTCTCCCGTCCACACAGAGCTACATTGATAACAGCAAGAGTTGCTCAGAGATAGAGGCAACATTTGGCTCGGCCAGTGCTAAATTCAGCCTGATTTTAAAAAGTAAAACGATCCCGTTAACATCTAGTGAAGAGCAAAGCAGCTAGTAGATTTGGAAGTTTCCTTTGAAATTTCCTGACATTTTCCTTTGAAATTTCCAGCTCAGTGTATGAAGTGATTCCAGATTCTAATGAGCTTTAGAGGCCTGACTGTAAATAAGACCCAAAAGGGACTGTCTATATTGGATCCAGCACTTTCTGTAGCAGTAGACAATTTATTGTTTTGTTCTACATCCTGGTTTTCCCTCTGTGATTGATGTGTTCTCCTCTGTTTTCAGAAGGCTTTTCTGATATTCACCTTTCTTCAAAGTGGCCCTGAAAGATGAGTCAAAAGTTCCATCCCTGCTTTCCACATGGGGAAGCTGAGTACCCAGAAAGGTGAAGCTAATTTCCTGCTCTCATGTCACAACAAGGAACTCTGGGTTCTCAAGTGGTTATGGAAATTTTGTCAAAATGGAAATGAAACTTCTGCTTCCTTAGGTTATCTTTTCTGTTTGTTTCAAATGAAACCTTTCTATTTCATCAGTTCCTAGGAGACTGGTTTTTTTTCCCTTTCTTTTTTTTTTTTTATTTCAGCATATTATGGGGGACAAATGTTTAGGTTACGTTCGTTGCCTTTCTCCTCCTTCCCCCCCGAGACAGAGTTTCAAGCGTGTCCATCCCCCAGATGGTGCGCATTGCACTCATTATGTGTGTATATACCCATCCCCTCCTCCCCCCTCCCATCTGCCAGACACCCAATAAATGTTATTCCTATATGTCCACTTAGGTGCTGATCAGTTAATACCAATTTGCTGGTGAGTACATGTGGTGCTTATTTTTCCATTCTTGCAATACTTCACTTACTAGAATGGGTTCCAGCTCTATCCAGGAAAATACAAGAGGTGCTATATCACCGTGTTTCTTATAGCTGAATAGTACTCCATGGTATACATATACCACATTTTATTAATCCACTCATGTATTGATGGGCACTTGGGTTGTTTCCACATCTTTGCAATTATGAATTGTGCCGCTATAAACATTTGAGTGCAGGTGTCTTTTCTATAGGATTTCTTTTGTTCTTTTGGGTATATACCCAGTAATGGGATTGCTGGATCAAATGGTAGATCTACTTGTATTGCTTTAAGGTATCTCCATATTGCTTTCCACAGGGGTTGCACTAGATTGCAGTCCCACCAGCAACGTAGGAGTGTTCCTATCTCTCCACATCCACACCAACATTTATTGTTCTGGGACTTTTTGATAAAGGCCATTCTCACTGGAGATAAGCGATATCTCATTGTGGTTTTGATTTGCATTTCCCTGATGATTAGAGATGTTGAGCATTTTTTCATATGTTTGTTGGCCATTATTCTGTCTTCTTTTGGGAAGTTTATGTTCATATCCTTTGCCCACTTTTTGATAGCGTTGTTTGATTTTTTCTTGCTGATTTTCCTGAGCTCTAAATAGATTCTAGTTATCAGCCCTTTATCAGATGCGTAGCTTGTGAAAATTTTCTCCCGTTCTGTAGGTTGTCTGTTTGCTCTTGTGACAGTTTCTTTGGCTGTGCAGAAGCTTTTTAATTTGATCAGGTCCCATTTATTTATTTTTGTTGATGCTGTGATTGGCTTTGGGGAGACTGGTTTTTTTGACACGTGAATTTGGAATCCCTTCTAAGTGAAACTATTGTCTTCAGGACCCCCCCAGCCATTGAATTTTGAAGAGCCTGTGCTTAGGCCTCTTCTCCCCTTGCAGGCACAGCCCTCTCCCTGCTGAGCAGATCGTTGTTGATGTTGCCGCCCAACCAGGTTCATTTGCCCGCTGCCCAAAAGGAAGCCAATACAGTGAGACAGCAGGGTTTGCAGCAGGGAAAGAATTTATTCCGCATAGCGCTAAGCGGGAGACGGGAGAAATTTCTCAAATCCGCCTCCCCAAGAATTTGAGAGACAGGATTTCTAAAGACAGTTTGGCATGGGCAATTGAGTCTGCTAATTGGCTGGGTTTGGGGCAGGACCATGGGGTTGTAGGAATTGTCTTCTTTGCTGACCAGGTTCTTAAGTGGGTGTCACAAGACCAGTTGAGTTATTTCCTCAATATGTGCCACTGATCTGGGTAGGTCACCTGTTCCACTGGAATGCGGGACCTGGAAGATATCTCAGAAACTGCCCCTAGGTTTCAAAAAGGTGTTGCTATCTATGGAAAAAGCTACCAATCTTTATGACCACCAGCTATGCGTCTCCAGAGTGGCAATTATAGAGAAGCAAACGGGGACAGCGACTAATTATCATTATTTTTAGCTTGGCCTGTGCCTTATTTTTAGCTAGGCCTTTACCACAGCTCTTGCCTTGCACCCTCTATCGATTTGTAAAGGCGGCTTCATTGATAGAGTTCACCAACCATAGAGAAAGCCTAAGGATTGATGCATTTAATTGCTGGCTCTGGATGGAGTATATATATTGTCTTAGAAACCCAGGCATTCAGGTGTTTTTTTTAGTAAAGCTGTTTAAACATATTTACCTTCAGAGTTGCCTTGTTGAATTTTAAGTTCCAAGACGTTTTGATCATTTGAGTTGGGAAGGAATGCAGATTTAGCTTTGATGAAGCAGAAAAGGTGGAGAGGGAGTTCGTTGGTATTGCAAATTTTGGGTTTTCCAGATGAAAAAGATGAAAAAAGATAATTCGATTTTTTAAGAGCACAAAATTCTTGAGCTCTATGACATACTTCTCTTTTCATAGAGTGAAGTTAGAAGGAATCTTCGAGATTTTTCAGCCCAACCTCCCCATCTTACAGATGAAGAAACTGAATTCAAATAAGTTGTGGACTCTTAGAGCTGTTTCCATATCAATATGTATAAATTTACCTTACTCGCTTTGTTTAAGAGACAGGGTCTCGACACATTGCCCAGGCTGGAGTGCAGTAGCTATTCACAGGCATGATCATAGCTCACTCAGCCTCAAACTCCTGAGCTGACATGATCCTCCTGCCTCAGCGTCCTGAGTACAGGTGTGTGGCACCGTAACTGGTTTTTACCTTATTCTTTTTCGAAGCTGCATAATATTCTATTACTATAAAGATGTACCTCAACTTATTTAGCCACTTTTCTTTGATGAATATTTTGGTTATTTTCCAGTTTTTCACTATTATAAACAATGCTGCAATAAATAACCTTGAATTTGAATCAGAGTTCAATGTGTGAGTATTTTAACAGGATAGTTATCAGCAGGGAAGTCGAAATTTTAGTAGAAATAGTCCTCCTGTGAGGTTGTGCCTGTGGCTGCCCATGCTTGCCAACACTGGATATTATCAATCCTTTGATTTAAGTCTTTTAAATAATTGTGGTCTTTTACGTTTAGCTATTTAATCTATGTGAAATTTACTCTTTAGTATTATGTGAAGTAGGGGCCAAACATTTATTTTATTCAACATTTACTATAAGAGGAGAAGCAGAGCACAGGTGTAAGGAGGATGAGGAAGGCAGCTAAAAGCAACCACCAGTAGATTTTGCACCATCCGTTCTGCAAAACAAAAGTCCTACAGGTGACCAGACCTGCCCCCTCTGGCCACCTACGAAGGCTAGTTAGGGACTATCCGTTGTTACAGTAGAGTTGCATCATACATGCATTTGGAGATTTGGCTATTACAGGCTTTTAAGCTTCTGTGGGCCAGATACTAGTGATTTAGGGACATTTTAAGAGGCCTTCAAATGTAATTTTGCCTACAGTGATTTTTACCTTCCATGTTGACAATAGAACTTAGAATGTGCCCCCCCAACAGATATATCCAAGATGTGACTAGAGCATGTTGCCTTTTGAGGGTTCATTGTGTCCCTCACCCACAATCTCCAAGGATCTTATCAAAATATTCCTTTCAATCGTATCTATGTGCATATAGTATGTTCCTAGAAGGAATTTGAAAATATAGTTTTTTCCACCTCATGATTGGAGTTTTCCAGTGATTTTTTTTTTCCTGCACCCCTTAGGATTGGTACTTAGCTGACCTAATCCATAGGTCAACCTAATCCTTAGTCAACCTACTCTTTCTCCCGGAGCCTCAGAATTCTTCTGCGCACAGTGCTCTGGGCAGCCACTACCAAGGACCAGAGTTGGCACAGGTGAAATCAGTTTGCCATCTCTGGTCTAGGTCATTGTTAGTAAATGTCCCATGGTATGCAGTGGTGGGAGAGTTTTGTCTTGAGTATATGTGTCTTATCACCATAATGTATATCAGTGTTCTAGCCCAGGGATGTGAGACAAGGATTACTGGAGGTGGCCTGACTACCCATGGGGAAGTAATATGTAGCTCTTTAGGGAAGGAGGCCCTTCCTCTCTCCATTAGAGAGCTGAGGTGAGTCACAGGTCTTTCTGCTTTCTATAGAAGGGCAAAGTCGATGATATAGTTTCAAATCAAGAGTTCAGAGATTGCAGAAGGGAGATAGAGCAGATGCCCCTTCCGCTGGTTCCAGCAGTAACCACCTCGTGAATGCATCCTCCCTAATTAATGCATCTTCCCTGTCACACTCCTCCATTCCCCTACGGGGACACCCTTCCCACTACCTTACTTGTACCTCAGTTCTTATGTCAAAATCTATTTCTGGGAGAACCTCATCTAAGGCAAGGGGAAATATCACCTTTTTACAGGGAGGTGACATATCCTTTAGAATACTGATACTGTCCTAGCTAACAAGCATTTGAAAGAGCTACCGGTGAATAATAAAGAATTTTAATTCTTCACTGTGTAAATAGATACAAAGACTACTTGGGACGGGGTTGGGGTGGGTAGCATCTGTTTTTGTAGCAGCAAGGGAGCTACAAAAGTGTGGGGATGGATCTCAGGCAGACCAATCCCTATCCTACCCAAAGCCTCCTAGCTGAAGCCGTGAGGATGCCAGGATTGCTAAGAGAACTCCCAGACTTCCTGTGCTGTGTGCCCCACAAGAGCCTGGAGCCTCGAGGAGAAGGTCCAGGCTCAAACACCAGGAACTGCACCACAGGTAGCGATGATAAGTAAAAGACAATCTTTTTCCATTTGAAAAAGTTTATAAATATTATATATCCTTCTTTTTGTAAAAAAGGTCACTTTAGGATTCCATGTATCTTTCTTTTTGGAAAAAAGGTCACTTTAGGATTTCCAGATGTCATTTGATGAAAAGGCTGTCATTGTTCTTCAGTTTTATCCTTTTAATTTAAAAAATTGTTAAAATAGCATATTTTTATGAAATGCTGTTAATAGAAGTTACTATTTTTATAATATTCTTATTTAGCAGGGTTAAAAGCTGCCAAGCATTTTTCACTGCCCCTTTTTGTGGGGCGAGGGGTGGTCATGAAACCCTAAACTCTAGGAGCTCCTGATCCCAAACCCATGTGGACACACCCTTTCTATGACACAGGACTTATACAAGCTGGCCACATTATAAAGCTGCTGTCTCCGGCAGCGTGGGCCAGCCTAACTAACATGCTTTCCCACAGTGTTCTTCTGGGGCCAGCAGGCTAAGCCCTGTCCCCGCAAGCCCAGTGCCTGTCCTGGCTCTTCACCTGTCCACCAAGGTTTCTCTGGGAAATTGCTAAGCCTGCACCAGGCAGGTGCTTTATTGTGCCTACTCCTCCCTCAGCACCTAGACGTGAGGTGCACAGACCAGTCACCTGACCTCCTAATCCTCCCTTAGCGGACCTCGCTTTGGAAGAGAGCCTGCCTTCACCAGAAAGGCTGCTTTGGTTGTTGATGGCGTTTCCTTCACCCCTTTGAGATCAGAAATTTCACTCTATTATGAGAAGTTATTACAAAGTATCCACGTCACCCCATTCCTCAAAGTCATCCATCCAATAATAAAAAGCCATTGTTCATCTGTATAAAAATGAAATTCAAGCCCATTCATGATTTAAAGACACCATTAATAATAAATAAGGAACACAACTTTGACAAAGTAGAAGGTCAAAGTGGCTAGGCTGAGAATGTTCTCACAAAAAGAGATACTGAAAGAATGAACAGCCACTTTTTTAAAGAAATTGAGTGCAAGTACTAAAAATGAGGTCAATCACATAAAAAGAGAATGCCTATTTTCTGGGCTCTGTGAAAATGCATTCAGTGGGGGCAGCTTTTAAAACTCGATGAGATGTGGGTGGAAGCATTGTCCCTCTTGAAAAGCACCCTTGTTTTCCATAAATCATAATCTAATCATAATTTCATAGCACATCTCTAGTCTCGGGGGCTGTGTGACCAAAAGGCCCACAGGACGGAGTCAGGAGACCCAGCTCTGCCATTTTGGAACTGAGATTGCAGGGGCTGCCGGAACAGAGGACCCCAAAGTGAGTGGCCTGAACAGAAATGTATAGTCTCCCGGTTCTGGGGGCTTAAAGTCCAAAATCAAGGTGTTGGCAGGGTCGGTTCCCCCCAAGGGCTGTGGGGAAGGGTCTGCACCGGGCCTCTCTTTTTGGCTTGTGGACGGCCGTCTTCACGTTCACGTGGTGCGTGGTGTTCTCCTTCCGCGTATCTGTGTTCATATTCCCCTCCTCATAAAGACACCAGTCGTGCTGGATTAAAGCTCACCCCAGTCACCTCATTTTACCTTGATTACCTCTGTCAAGACCCTATCTCCAAATAAGGTCACATTCTGAGGTGCCAGATATTAGGACTTCCATAGATGAATTTTGGGGAGACACAATTCAACCCATAACACCAGGCAGCCTCCCTGGATTTTGGTAGGAGAATATTGGCTTCGATACTCCTCAACGGCCCTTTCTATCCCAGTGTTCCAAGATTTGCTCAGTCCTTTCGAAGCTGCCAAGCCTGGCCCTGCTATCCATGGGGCTATAAATACAAGAATTTTCCCTCCCTGGCCCTGCCAGCCAGTCCTGGAGGGTGGACATGAGTGGGGAAATGCTACAAGAGTGGAGTTTTCCTTTAACCTTTTGTCGTTTGCATGAGTTCTGTAATCAGACAAACATTCAGGGTGTGGCGAATTGGGGGTCCTGACATCCTAAAACAAATAAGCAAATGACATTTGTTCTTTTCCAAGTCCGAAGTTTTATGTGCTCCAACTATAGATGACAAAATAGTTCCCGGAGAGCTGCAGTGTTTTGTTCTTCCTGCCAATTCATTAGCAACAGAACGGTCGCTGGGCTGCTATCCAGCGGGCTGACAGCAGTTCCCCAGGAAAAGAAGGACAGAACCAGAGCTCTCTGTGCAGCCAGCAAGGATCAGGAGGGCTCAGATGTACTGACACGTTGGCAAAAAAAAAAAAGGAAAGGAAAAGAAGGAAAGAGAAAAAGAGTAAAGAAAGAAAGAAATTTAGGAAAGTTTACAGAACTGAGCAGGTCACCCAGTTTCTTCAAGGGACTCAGACAGGAAGGTAGGAAGGAGGGGCCCCTGGGCATGGTGATAACACAAATTAGGGTCTGGCCAGCATCATCTTTGGTGAGAATTTAGAAAAATTGGGGTTTGCTTACCTATAAATAAAAACCACCGGTTTTAGAAACCTAAACTAAGAGTATGTATGCAAAAAGAAATCTATATAAGGAAGCAGAGCTGGGCTGTAGTTACGAGAGGCCCAGGAACAGCCCACTTCCTTTCTTTGTGCCTTTTTTATTCATCTCTAAATGTGGAGATGGTAATACAATTGCACTCTTCTCAGCTTAAAAATACTTTTCTTCTGAATCACCTGACAAGTGTTTTTTCTCCCTGCACAGCGCTCACATCCAGTAAGAGATCTTCCAGAGCCACTTTATCAGTCCAGTAGAACTTGCTGGACGCTCCCTGCGCTCCAGATGCGGAATGCGGTCAGCCCACAGCTCCATCCCAGGCGCTGACCATCCTCCTTGTCTGAAGAATGTGCCAAACCTTTATGCTTAAGCTGTTCTATTAGGAGCTTCTTGGGCTTTTTTTTTTCCATGCAATTTCTCCTTTCCTACTTTTGGACGCTCCTCCCAGCTTTTATGATATTAAAGAGTGACACTTGTGTGCTGCTTTACGGCTTTGGAAAAGTCTGGATATTATATGAGAGTGTCCACGTCTTACTTTCTGTTTCTGCCATGTGCAGCAGTGCAGAGGAGGAAAAAAAGCCATTCTGGTGGCCCCACTCCCAGCTTCCTGGAGGCCAAATGTGTGCCTGGTGGAGCAGGCATGTTTCTTGCCACACCACGGCTGAACACAGGGTCTCCACATGCAGAAAACCAGGATGCCAATAAGCTTGAGAAAGAGAAGTCTGGAGTTAGTGGGTTGAGACTGTAACAACTTATTGCCATTCAACCCTATTCCTTCATTGGATTAGCCTTGACTTGTGTACCTCAAACTGCTATGTTTTGCTGTCTCTCCGTCTATACTCTCAGATACTAACTCTTGAATCCTCCCAATTAAATGGGACTCCTGGATACTAAACCTGGGCCTGTAGAAATCACATCCATTTATTTATTCATCTATTCAAGCATCCATTCAAAAGCAAGGACTGATGTCTCCCATCCGTCCAGCACAGTTCTCAGTCTAAGGAATAACAGGAAAGGCTTCCTGCCTCGGAGGAACTCCTGGTCCACTGTCTCCTCCGAGCCAGGATCCAGGCTTCTGGGCTTGGTTTTTGGCTTTGACTTTTTGAACTTACAGTACCCATGCTTCCTTTTTAAGGAAGAACTTCCTTGCTAATACTGAGCCTGGATATCTGCCAAATCCCTGTACTCAGACTTCCAGTCCTGATTTCTCCTAGCCCTTCCTGTTTCTGCCGGAAGGAAGCATGACCACTCCTTTGCCTGGAGTTTCCACTTGGGTTTGGAAGCTCTGTCCACACAGTGAAGGTTATATCTGTCCTGTGTGTTTCCTCCTGGTCCCACCCTAAGCCTGGCCACCACTGGACTGTGACACAGTTCTCAGAGCCGGGTGTATCTGAGAGCTCATCTGTGACAAATGAAAGTGGGAGCCAAAGGGCAATGTTTGTTGCCCCTTCTCAACCACTCCAGTCTGACTGAATTGTCAGAGCAGTGTGCGGTGACAGCAACTCCGCCAGGCCCCCGAGAGCCCAGGTCTGCCCAGCACAAGTTCCTCGGCCACCCTTGCTGCTTTGCCTTCTGTCGAGGTGGGAGGAGGGAGGCGATGGTCACTGCATAGTGATGTACAGAGGAAGGCAAGTGGGCACTGGGCACAGCCATAGCTAAGGGGCTAACTAAATGTAATGCATGATCCTTGAATCCTTGATTGGATCCTGGATTGAAAAAAACATAGTCATAACAGACATTATAGGGACAATTATGGATGTGCTTGTGGGTGTGTTGAAAGAGAAAGAAAGAAAAGTGTGGCAAAATGCTAAGTATTAGTAAATCTAATTGAAATGTATATGGCTATTGGCTGTACTGTTTTCTCATGCTGTAGGTTTGAAATTGTTTAAAATAACAAGTTTAGGCCGGGCCTGGTAGCTCACGCCTGTAATCTTAATACTCTGGGAGGCTGAGGCTTGAGGTCAGAAGTTCAAGACCAGCCTGAGCTACAGCATGACCCTGTCTCTACAAAAAATAAAAAAAATTAGCCGGGCATGGTGGTGCGTGCCTGTAGTCCCAGCTACTCAGGAGGCTGAGGCAGGAGGATCGCTTGAGCCCAGGAGTTTGAAGTTGCTGTGAGCTATGATGACACCACTGCTGTCTAGCCCAGATGACAGAGTGAGACTCTGTCTCAAAAAGAAAAAAAAAAAAAGGTTTTAGAACTCTAGCACAGTCCAGTGGTGGGCGAATAGGCAGTAAGATGGGGAAAATGGCATGAGCACACTGGCAGGAGCCAGGTGACAGCATGGCAGGCCCAGAGAGCTTCTGAGCCTGGGTCTAGTCCCAGTAAAAAAAGCAGGAAACAGGCAAAAAAAAAAAAAAAAACCCGAAAAGCAGACTACTGCCAACAAAGGGAAACCACAGCTTAGTGCGCACCTGAAAGCCTCGGACCAGCCCCACCATCTAGGGTCCAGGTGTAGGGGCAGCAGGTAAATTTAAGATCCACTAACAAGCAAAGAACTCCCAATGTTGCCACGTGTGGCCTTCTGACGCTCAAGACTTGGAAAATGCTGAATGATCTAGAGACTAGACGGGACTGAAGCAGCAAGAAGTGACAGGTCTGCCAAAAGCCCAAGGCAGGGGGGCGGGGACGGGGGGGTGAAGGGGGAGGTGCCCATCAGGAGGTGGGGACCCTCCTGGGTTCTGCTTGCGCTTAACTGGTTAAATTCAGCATTGCCAGATTAGGTTACTGATTAAGCCCACAGATGTCATTCTAATTTCCATCTTTTTCCATCTTTTTTGCCTTCTATTCTCTATTTATTATTCTTTCTAGTTGTCCTTGTTCCTCTCCTGGTCTTATGCCATTATGGTGTGTGGAAAATATTAGAAGACCTCTCTACAGTGTCTTAAAGTGCCTGAGGACAAAGATGCAAAAACAAAATCTATGAAAGCTGGTTTTGGGCTGGATAGTGTGACGCACAGTTTCCAAAGGTCACGGAGCTGAGTGCTGAAGGGACCAGGCCCCCTGGCTTTGTGATCCCCTGGTGTTTCCATAAATTTTCTGGCCCTTAAAGGAATGGCTGATTTCTCCTTCCTGACTCTCTTTTGATCTCAGCTGTGCAGAGCAGAGCTTCCCAAATCCTGGACAGGCCAGCAGGTTAGCCCTCTGCTCTCCGGGGGTCGTGCATTTTCTCCCCCGTACGTGTGCAGGAGGTCAGCCAGGGGTTGGGGCGATGGACCTGGCCGTCAGTTTCCACCATGTGGCTCGGCAACAAAGCAGGCACGACAAGTGTTGCCAGGACCATGTGTTGGGAGCCAGGAGTAGATGAATTCCTGGTGTGAGTAAGGAAAACAGCAACTGAGTTTGCTACAGCTGTGATTAACATGCAGGATTCAATCAGGAGATGGCTCCTCCTGAGAAACTGTAACATTTGCAGAAGCGGATTCAAGGCAAATCCCAGTGGTTTTCAATCTCTATTTCTTTCTATTTTTTTTTTAAGTAGTAAATCTCTATGTTCAAATATAAATTTTAGACAAGGACCAATATACAAAAGAGATCAAAACTCAGCTTGTCTGATTTTGTTTTTATGGGGACTGTGGACCTGTATGGACCCTCCCTGTAGCCCTGGACGCTTTCTAAGTGTTATTAGGGCCCTCACAGAGTCTAGGAGTTGAAAATCATTTCTTCGATCTGTCCTCCCCAGACAGAGGGAACATGGAATCTTCCCTGAGCATGCCTTCTCATGTGCCCCTCAAATAACACCTCACCTGAGCTATTTTTATGCTTTGATACATACCAAGAACTTTATCAAATGAGATCTGTTACGCTTCTTTCTTAAAGGTCCAAAAAGCATCCTTTAATGAAAAATGGATAACTCATGGTACCTTCAAAAAGGAACATTGGCCTAAACCTATATATTTCATCCTATAAAAAAAATAAGGCCAGGCCCAGTGACTCACACCTGTAATCCTAGCACTTTGGGAGGCCAAAGCAAAAGGATTGCTTGAGGCCAGGGGTTCAAGATTAGCGTGAACAAGGGCAAGACCGCATCTCTACAAAAAGTAGAAAAATTAGCCTGGTATGGTGGTGCATGCACCTGTAGTCCCAGCTACTTGGGAAGCTGAGGCAGGAGGATCGCTTGAGCCCAGGAGTTTGAGGTTGCAGTGAGCTATGATGAGCCACTGTACTCTAGCCCAGGGGACAGAGCGAGACCCTGTCTCAAAATAAATAAATAAATAAAAATAAAATAAAATACAGGTGTGATCACATGGTCTCATTTAGTGACGTTAAAAGCCAGTGTTCAGGGATCCTTCCCGCTCCTCCCTTACGAGCAGGAAGGCCCCCAGGGTGTGGCTATACTCACAGGTTCCATTGCATTGCCTTTATGTTAACATCTTGGATTCAGCTGAACTTGCTTCATTTTTTTTTTATTGTTACACACTGTGTCAGTCGCTGAGATTTCCTGCCATTGACTGTTAGTTACATTTTCATCTATAACCACAAACGTCATGGGATAGAAAACTGTGGGAAAGTTAATCTCTAAAGTAATGGAAAGTTCCCAAATGTGAGAACAACACGGCAACCTATGCTGGGAAAGGCCACTAAACAGCTTTATTTCATCAGCTATCACAATAATGATGACTCTTGAGATGGAAAAAAATTTTATTTTATGGGGTTACCATTCATCCCAACAGAAACAATGTGTTTTTAGTCATTCAACTCAAATTTGTTTGGCTCATTCCTCAGCTACTTATTTTTCATTTTACTTCATTAATGCTTAGACTGTATTTCCCTAGTCTACACCAGCCAGAGTGCTGTACACTGTTAACACACTAATGCTAATGATCTACGTATCCTCTGCGCCTATCCTCATGGTAGTCCTCATCAGTGTCCCATCTAGGCGTCCCCAGGGAGCATCTCACCTGGTTTCCGCACAACTGTCAGGACGACCACGGGCTTCTGCCACCGTCCTCTTCAGCTCAGTCCTTCTGCAGGGACGTCAGCTTCCCAGGCCTTCACCTCCCTTGCAGCTGTCTGAAGGAGTTTCTAGGCTGTCTCCAATGTCCTCAATCAGACACCCCTACAGGTCCATTGCCACCGCCACCACCCCTGTTACAGAGGGAACTGTGGTGTACCAATGTGGAGATGAATATTCTGGAATTCATGAAGTTTCTTGCCCAAGTGGGAGAAAGTCTCTCTTCCTTTTGCATAATGTGTCTACATGATTATGAGGCAATCCTCCCCTAGTTCTTGATTACTGAGGCAGTCCTCCCCTAGGATCCAACATCTTAGAGATTTTAATGAAAATCATGCTTTCAGACTTTACACACAAGCCTTTCGCTTCTGGGATTCAGGCCTGAGTTTTTGGAGGCTGGACTAGAGTTTGGGGAGTCCTGTATATTCAGAACTGTGCCTCCCACCAGAAACCTTAACAAGATTTTCTGTTTCAGTCTCTCTTCCCTTACATGAGTTCTCTCTCCTAAGCTCAATGGTTTCTCTTAAAAATCAGTTTCTGGCAGCTCGGTCCACCAAATAGGTCCAGACACGTCTGAACCCCAGTGAGGGATGGCTTAGGTTTAAGCTAAAGCTGCTGCTACATGACTCAACTTTCAATTTACTGCAAGCTTTTACTACAATTTACTACAAGTTTTTACCCATCAATATGAATGCTTTAAACACACACACACAACTTTGCTTATGTCAATCATTCAGTCTGAAGTTACTCATTTTCTTTTGCCTTGTCCTTATGAGCTCTTGGATGTCAGATGCAGATTGGTGAGGTTATTACTGACCATTTGTTTCGTATACATTAACCACATGAGTATGAAGTATATCATTCCTATTTCTTCATGTCAGCATTCTATTTGCCTACAATAAATTTATTCAAATGCATCTTTACTAGAATGGGGAGAAACCGGAACCCTCAAACATTACTGGTGAGAGTGCAAAATGGTACAGCCACTTTGGAAATCAGTTTGGCAGTTCCTCAAAAAGCTAAACTCATAACTACTATATGGCCTAGCAATTACATCCCTAGGTATACCAAGAGATTTGAAAGCATATGTGCACACAAAAACCTGCACACAAACATTTATAGCAGCATTATACATCAGAGCCACAAAGTGGCAACAACTCAAATGTCCATCCACTGATGGATAAACAAAAGGTGAGCTATCCATGCAATGGAATACCGTTCAGCATGAAGAAAGTAACTGACACATGCTACAACTTGGATAAACCTTAATAACATTATGCTAAGTGAAAGAAGCCAGACACAAAAGGCCACATATTGTGATTCCATTTATATGAAATGTCCAGAATAGGCAAATCCACAGAGATAGAAGACAGATTAGTGATTGCCAGGGACTGAGAGAAGAAGAGAATGGATCTTGGGTTCCTTTTTGGAATGATGAAGATCCTCTGAAATTACATAGAGATGACGGATGCACAAACTTGAGACTACACTAAAAAGCACTGAATTATTCACTTTAAAGGGGAGGCGAATTTCATGGTACATGAATTATATCTCAATTTTAAAAATGAATCTTTACCATATACTAAGCAGTCAGCACCAAAAAGAGCCTGCTTCTCATAGGAAAAATTAAACAGTTGCTTTATTGATCTATGTTTATAACAAACTGCAGCTTTCTTGTAAAAGACAAAATCCTTTGAACGCCCAAGTAGGCAGAATAAATGCTTTCTTTTTTATTCATTCATTCAGCAACTATTGATCATATGGTATGGCGAGAGGTAATGGCAACCAACACAGTCGCAGTCTCTGCCTTCGCAAAAAGAAATGGGCAATTTCCATACGGTTGGAAAGAGCTATACCCGGGAAAACAAAAGCCTCCATGGGAGCACGTGAAAGAAACACCCAACTCAAATGGGAGGGCTCAGGGAAATCATTCTGGAGCCCTTGACTCCTAATAGAAACTTGGAGTTGAACCAGAGTCAGGTATGCAAAGAGCACATGCAAAGGAGTGTTCCAGGAAGAGAGAATGGCCTTGAAGTTGCAAATGGAAACTACAATGGGATATCATCTTACCCCAGTTAAAATGGCTTTTTATCAAAAAGACAACCACTAATGAATGCTGACGAGGATGTAGAGAAAGGGGAACCTTGGTACACTGTTGGTGGGAATGTAAATTAGTGCAACCACTATGGAGAATAGTATGGAGGTTCCTCAAAAAACTGAAAGTAGAACTACTATATGACCCAGCAATTCCACTGCTGGGTATACAGCCAAAGGAGGGGAATTCGGTATTTTGAAAAGATATCTGCATGCCCATGTTTACTGCAGCACTATTCACAGTAGCCGAGATATGGAATCAACCTAAGTGTCCATCAGTGGATGGATGGATGAAGAAATTGTGGTACAGGTACACAGTGGAATATTATATAGCCACTAAAGAGAATGAAATCCTGCCGTTTGAAACAATATGGATGGAACTGGTGAACATTATGTTAAGTGAAATAAGCTAAGCGCAGAAGGACAAATCTCATATGTTCTCACTCATATGTGGGAGCTAGACATTAAAAACAATTGATCTCATGGAGACAGAGAGTAGAATGGCAGTTACCAGAGATTGGGAAGGGTAGCTGAGGGGGGTAAAGTAGGGATGGTTAATGGGTGCAAAAATATAGTTAAGTAGTTAGATAGAATGAACATTTGATAGCACAACAAAGTGACTATAATCAATGATAAGTTAGGATACACTTTAAAATAACTAAAAGATTGGAACTAGAATGTTCCTAACACAAAGAAATGATAAATACCTGAGGTTATGGATATCCTAATTACCCTGATTTGATTATTACACATTGTATACAAAACATCATATATACCCTATAAAAATATACAACTATTATGTACCCATAATAATTTAAAAAAAAAAAAAAGACCCCGAGGTGAGAGAGAACACAGCGTATCCTGGGAACCAAAACAGTTCAGAAGTGCTCTTGAGCAAAGGTCCAATCTAAATATTCATCTGAACTGAGTCCAGACTGTTATGTTTAGGGAGTCAGTACTTTTGCTAGAGTTCCAACTTTACTCTTTGTGTCAATTAGAATGTTTTCAGTTGCAAGTAATAGAAAGCCTAATTTCCACAGACTTCAAGACTAAGGCCATTTACTATTTCACATAATTGAAGAATAGAGATACGGCAGACATCAGAGTTGGTGGATTCAAGAACTTAACCATGTCTCTTGGGACCAAGCCCTTTTCTCTCTCTCTCTTTCTCTCTCTCTCTGTCTCCCCCCGCTACCCACCTGTTCAGCTTCTTTCTAAGGCAACTTCCCCTTGAGGCCACATGACCCAGGACAACATACTTCCCTGTCCTCTTTTAGCAGGAGAGACACTTCTCTTTTCTGAAAGCCCCCAACAAGCCTCCATGGACATCTCATTGGCACAAATTCCTGAACTGACCCCCGGTGAGAGATGAGGATTTACCCTTGAGCAGCTTGGATTCATTACCTAGCAGTGGAACCCGTGTTGGGGAGTCAGCCTCAGTGTGACCACACTGTGGACCCTAAACGTAGTCGGCTGCCTTGCGCTGGCGCTGCATTCACCAGCACCTGCTTTGGGGCCTGTCTCCCACTTTTGCATCCAAAATATGTCCAAGTCCAACTTCAAAGCATGATGTAAATGTGGTTTTTGTGAGAACTGGCTGGCATACTGACAGACTTCCTAAAAATTATCTTTAAACCTTTTTCTTTCCTCAAATTTCCACTCCTTACCACACCTACCACATCTCTTTCCCTCCACCCCGTCTTCCTCCCCACATGGCTTACAGCCACACTGGCTGTCACCTCTTTCCCCAGTGCCTTTCTTTAAATCACTCAGCTTGCATTTCCCACCCAGCAGAAACCAGTCCCTTCACTCCTAAGCCACAGAACAGAATTTCAGCTCACCTACTATTCCCACATGCTCCCAAAGGCCTTAATTCTCACCCTGCCAGGAATTCAACAGGAGACGGCAAACTAACGTCAGTGATTCTACTCACAGAAATCGGATCCTTTCAAACTCTTTCAACTCAACGGGCTTATTAATCATCAGTCATTGTTACAAGCTATGTATAAGTCACACAGACACTGTTCTATGTGAAAAAAGTGGATTTTATTATGGTTTAAAAATACCACAAACGAATCCAAAGACAAAAAAAACTTGAGAAATAGTTGCAAAATACACATTAATTTCCTTATAGAAATCAGTAAGAAATAGGTGAATATCCCCGGGCAAAGGATACGAGCTGTCAGTTTGCAAAAGAGAGAGAATACTTATTTGATTTTGATTTTTTTCCTATTGGATTGGCAAAAATTGAAAACCTTGCTAATACCCAATGTTGGCAAGAATGTAGAGCGATAGGCACTGTTGATGGGAATGTCAACTGGAACAAATTTTCTGAAAAACAGTCTGCATTTCTATCAATATTTAAAATATATTTACTTTTGATCAAGTAATTAACACTTCTAGGAATTTATTCTAAGGCAATATTGAGGCAAGAGCACAAAAATGTAGGTACATAGATTCATCATATCTCTTTTTACAGTTGCAAAAATTGAATAACTCTACTGTCCAGCTCTGCGGACGTAATTAAGGAATTATGGCAAATTTGTGTTCACAAAGACTTGCTTACCTAGGAATGCATCCCCAGGGTCTGGCTCAGTGCTTGGTCTGCGTGTGAATATTTCTTGAATAAATGAACAAATAAATATAGTAGAAAAGTCTATAACCATTGAGCATGATGATACAGATATATATTTATTGAAATGGAAAAATTACCTGTCATATTAATAAATTGCTAAAAAGAAAAGCAGATCACAAAACCATATGGATAGAATCATCTCATTTTTGTATAAAAGCAAATGTGTGTGTGTGTATGTAGCCATAGGAAAAAAATTTAGAGGCTAGGCGCAGTGGCTCACCCCTGTAATCTCAGCACTTTAGGAGGCTGAGGCAGGAGGATAGCTTAAGGCCAGGAGTTGGAGACTAGCCTGGGCAACATAGCGAAACATGTCCATACAAAAAAAAAAATTTAAAAATTAGCCCAGCTTGGTGGCAAGCCACTGTATTCTAGTGACAGATTGAGACCCTGTCTCTAAACAAACAACAACAAAAAAACCTATTAGAAGGATATATACCAAAACATAAATCATGATTCTTTCTAAATGATGAGATTATAGGTGTTTGCATATTTATTTACAATTTTAAGTAATGTCTGAATTTTTTACAACGAGCATATATTACTTTGATGATCAGAGAAAAAAATATTTCCATTTTGAACAACAACAAAAAATAATGCTCTCTCTGATTACATGTGCTACTGAAACGCACATACATGTAAGCACAAACTACTTTGCAGTTTTGTATATCTTGCCAGGATCGCCTAAAGATGACAAAGTCCTTGTAGCAGCTTGTCACCAGGAAAACTCAACAAGTTGTCAAAAATTTGTTCAAAGAAAATCCAAAAAGAGAAGTCACGGGGTGTTCTTTAGCAACTCGTCGTGTGATAACGCCAGGTGGACACAGGAGGCAGACCTGGTCAAGAGAGGCCTTTGCTGGGCCAGATGCTATGGAGGGCCCAGCTGTGGTCTTCCTGCGGCCACCATCGTCCTCCTCCCAGGGCCAGAAATCTGAGGAGCCAAGCTCACTCCCTTCCAGATTGTGCTCCAAATATTTGGGAACTAAAAGAGTGCCCTGCACCTGCTTCTTGCACAGACCTCTTCCTCATGTCAGTCTGACATCCAGGCATCCACTGTGCCTCCAATGTACACTTTCCAAGCCCAAGAGGTAGCCAGAGGGTGTTCACCTGTGTGGGTATGGATAACTAGGGTGTGCAAGAGTTTCTGGAAGTGGGACCTGGGGTGTTCAGCAAAGGGTGGAGCATGGGGAGCAGGACAGAGGCTGGTTTTTCTCATGTTGCCACACTCCAGGGTGGAACTCTGAGGACCCTGATAATGCCAAATTTGAAGCCAGCTTTCCAGGTCATTATGAAGGTGTATTTGTAAACATAGGAAGATTAAATGTGCTATTTACTGCTATACTGGCTTGATTTATAACTTTTAAATATTTAGACACATGGTATATGGGCCTTCAGTTGTATTTTTGTCCTGAGTTCCGCAAATGTTAGGGATAGGGCCTAGAGACAAAACAAAACCAGTAGTTTTGTTTTGGGAGGTTTGTCCTGGGAGGAACTCCAAGTGTCATCCGAGAGGGTCTATAGAAGAGCAGAGATGTTGCTCTCTAGCCTCATGGACAACTAGAGCTGGACCAGTCTTGGAGGACATCTATGGCTTCCCAACAGGTTCGCTGGTACCCTCTGGACTCTAGTGAATACGCAAAGCAGAGCACCAATGATGAAAGGCCTGGGCTATATCCAGTTCATCGGGGGAAGCAATGTTTATTAAAGAATAATTCTGACAGGCTAAGCACTTGCTAAGAATGAACAATAAGCCCTTTTCTCAGCTTTCACCAAGGTGCTCGCTTCTTTTGAGGAAGCTAAGCCTACGCTGGGGTGAGGCCCTCACATCATGTGGCAACTAGCACCATGCCCGGCAGCACCAGGCCTGCGCTCACCCACAAGGTGGCCTTGGTCTCTGAGCTCACCTGCACCTACTTGGCCCTCATTCTGCACGACAATGAGGTGACTTTCATGGAGGATAAGATCAATGCTCTCATTAAAGCAGCTGTCGTAAATGTTGGAATTTTTGGCCTGGCATGTTTGCAAAGGCCCTGGCCAATGCCAACATCACGAGCCTCATTGATAATGTAGGGGCTGGGGGACCTGCTCCTGCAGCTACTGCTGCACCTGCAGGAGGTCTTGCCCGGCCACCACTGCTGCCCCAGCTGAGGGAAGAAAGCAGAAGCAAAGAAAGCAGAATCTGAGGAGTCTAATGAGGATATGGGCTTTGGACTTCTAAACTAAACCTCTTTTTTAATATGTTCAATAACTAGCTGAACTCTTAAAAAAAAAAAAAAAAGAAAAGAATGGACAATAGGATTCCCAAGCCCTCAGAGCCTGAAGCTATAAGGGATTTACTTGGTAAAGAAAAACTGCTTCCCATACAGACTTCTAGAAAAGCGCTGCTTCCTGGGAGCCCAGACCTGGGACTAGCCCTGAGTTTGAGGCAGAGTCAAAAATAATAACAAAGGATAATTCATAGAAAAGGACATGCAAATACATTTTAAATATATGAAAATATTCTCAACCTCACCATAAGAAAAAAGACAAATTTAAAGCATACTTTTCACATGCATGTTATCAAAGATTGAAGGGTTCAGTAATATGCAGCATTCTGTTAGATGTGAGACAACAGACAATAATCACACGCATTTCTGGTGGAAGTGTAAAGTGGTACGCCTTCTCTGAAGTTATGTTTTGGCAGCATCCAACAAAATGCAAAATGTTCATACTCTTTGAGACAGCAGTTTCACTGCAAGGAATTTATCAGATAGGTATACACCTCTTTGTACAGGTACAGAAAAAAATTGCACATTGCATCTTACAGGTAGTGGGAGGAAGATTGGAAAGAACTTGAAAGTTTATTACTAGGACACTGGTTAAGTAAATTATGCCTTATCCATTGAATGGAATGCTATGTGGCTGTTAAAAAAGAAATAGGGTGGTTTATAAACTTCTTAGACTACTCTTCAAGATATATCATTGAATAAAAGAAGATGTTTTGTGAAGAACAACTGGTCTGTACTCTTGGACAATATTAACATCATGAAAGACAAAGGCAGACTGAAAGATGTACCACAGTAAGACTGACCACAGTCACATGACAGTCAAACGCAATGTTTGATGCAGGATCAGATCTTGGTGTGGAGAAAAAAAATTGTCACAAAGGATGTATTGGAACAACTGGAAAATTTTTTAAGTGGACTATATATTAGACAACAGGATTATATCAATATTAAATTTCCTAAATCTGATCATTGTATCATGGTTATGTAAGAAAACGTCCTTGTTGTCAGGCAATATACAAACAAGTATTTAGGGATGAAGATGTCTACAACTCACTCTGAACTGGTTCACTAATAATAATAATAATAAAATATATGTATATATAATACATATATAAAGAGAGAGAATTCAATTGTGGCAACATGTTAAAAATTGTTGAATCTAGGTAAAGGTATACAAGAGTTCATTTTACTATTTTTGTAACTTTTCTGAAGGTTAGAATTTTTTTTTAATAAAGAGGTATAGCTGGACAGTGTGGTGGCTCATGCTCATAATCCCAGCACTTTGGGAGGCCAAGGCAGGAGGATTGCCTGAGGTCAGGAGTTCGAGATCAGCTTGGGCAACATAGTGGGACTCTGTTTCTACAAAAAAATTAAAAATTAGCCGAGTGTGGTGGTGCACACCTGTAGACCCAGCTACTTGGGAGGTTGAGACAGGAGGATCAGTTTAGCCCAGGAGTTGGAGGCTGCTGTGAGCTATAAATGGGCCACCATACTCTCACCTGGGCAACAGAGGGACACCCTGTCTTAAAAAAAAAAGGTGCAGAAGAGTCTGTAGTGTACTACCTTTTGGAAGAAGTGCATACACTACCTCTGAAAGAGATCAGAAGAAACTGATACCAGTGGTTGCTTCTGGGAAGAGGAATTGGCCTGAGGGTTGGGGTAAAAGGGAAATTTACTGTATTATGTACCTAGCTGTACTTGTTGGGAGTAAAAAAAATTATTTTTAATCTTGGACACATATTCCCTATTCAGAATGAGACAGGGGGCAGCAGGGGGGCAGGGAGAACAAGATGAGTTATTTTAAAATTAGCCACAGCTACTAACCATCAAACACTTCACTTCCACTGTGCACATTTTAGAGTAACAGTTACTTTTCCTAATTCGTTTAAGGCATTCCCATGTACACTGATCAAAAGCAGCCAGTATCCTTTTAAAAAATGCAAGGCAAAGCAAAAAATGCAGCTGCCCAGAGACAGGCGCTATTAATATTTGCCTATGTTTCCTTGTAGCCTTTTCCCCACACACTTTTTAAACATAGTTGAGATCATACTCAATATATAATTTTATGATCTACCTCTTTTTTTGGCTTAATATTATATCAAACATTTTCTCATGTCCTTAAAAACTCTTTTTAGACAAAAATCTTAATAGCTACATAATGTACTATCCTACAGATGTCTTACAATTTATTCAACCCTTCCCTATTGTTTGATGTTTGAAGTTTTTTCTATTATAAGTAAATCTGCAGTGAACATAATTACTTAAAATTATGAAATCTGCATTTCAGTTTATTTCCTTAAGATAGATTCCTGGTAGAGAAGATAGATTCCTGGAAGAGAAATTACTGGGTCATAGGGTATTAACACATTTAAAGACTCTTGAGACAAATGGTCAAATTCCTTTCGCAAAAGATTGTTGCAGCTGCTGCTTGCAGTGCCAAGGGCCTTCCCAGGCTGTGGTGACGGGAGCCTCACTCACTGCACACTGGACAAGAAGGCAGGGCAGCCGTGTCATGGTCCCTTCTCTGCCACAAACCAGCTTTGTGACCCTAACAAAAGCAGTTTTTCAAAAAAATGCCAATAATAGTGATTTAAAAATATATTTCAAACTTACATGGTTTTTAAATCACTTTCACACATTTGCTTGCTTGCTTGCTTATTTCTTTTGAGCCTCACAACCACCCCCATGAGACAACAGGGAGAAATGATTCCCATTTGAAAGATTGGAAAACAAGGCCCAGAATGGTTAAGTGAATTTTGCAGAATCACCAGCTGGTAAGTGGCATGAAACACACAACTTTTGGTTCATATTTCAGAATAATTTTCCATTAAGTCACACTCTTTCTTTTCACCTTGTCATGCAATCACTATAGGTCTCAAGGTGGGCATTGTCCTAGTGCTTCTCAAACTTTACTGTGCACACAAATCACCCGGGCATCTTGTTACAATACACAGTCTGACCAGTAGGTCAGGGTAGGGCTCAAGATGAGACATTTCTAACAAGTTCCCAGGTGATACAATGCTGCTGATCTGTGACTTTCACTTTGCATAGCTAGGTACAAGACAGCCTCTTAAATTCCTTTCAGCAATAATATTCCATAATTCAGTATTTTCACCTAGGATCAAATTAATGTATAGAAGCCACTTATCACATGGCACCCACCAGGTTCCAGAATCCATAGAGCAGTAGATGAAAATCAGTAACTGACCATAGCCTGGACTTCATAATTTTCTGTTGCAATTTCAAATAATGAAGCTAAAAAAAATAACCCATCTATATCTAAGAAAGAAGTTCTTCAAGGCTAAGAACACAGATTGCAGGACCAGCTCAGTACTGAGCAGACTATTTAGCAGAGGAGGCAAGAACCATACACAGAGAAGTTAAGACAGGAGGCCAGGGCGCATGACTAAATACTGGCAAGGGAAGGCATTCCAGGCAGAGGCCACAGCCTTGGGAAGGCAAAGGAAACAGGAATGAGTCAAGTGTTTTAGGGACAGTGAATCGACTCATTTGGGAAGAATGTACAATGCATTTAAGGAGATAAAATGGGAAGTGAAACTCCAGGACAGATTTTTTATAGCCTATGAATGTTTGGTTGAATTTAGACCTTTATCTAATAGTATACGGTAAAAGCCACTGAAAGCTTTTTAGTAAAGGAGTGATATGATGAGACAGGGTTAGGAAGACAAATTTTTCAGAGGCGAACAACTCTAATTGGAGTGTTAAAAGGCCCAGACCACATTTAGCTGTGAGAGAATGAAAATGAACAGGTACAGGTATAAGAGCTATTGGGGGAGGGCGGGGGGAGTAATATTAATAATTGCCTGTACTGGCTAATTACATGTGGCAAGTGATGGAAGAGTTTAAGGTGACGATCTGATGCTTTGAGGATGGATGATAGGAAAATGATGGTGCCATTAGCAAAATCAGCAAACGTGCTGATTTATAGAACAATTTCCTCCCAATAAACAACCACAACAATTGCCTCAACCAACTTTGTATTCTGGCATAGCCTGGCACACGATGATCACAATGGCAGAAGAAAGGTTATTTGAGATAACTTTGCCTTAATTTTCTGATTATTAGTTAACACCCTTCTGTCTTTTGTCTATAAAAACAGCTGCTAGGCTTAAAATTGGTTTTCTGGGAGTGATGGGCATACATGGGTTTCTGCCTCCATTCTACCCGTGACAACCGTCATTGGTAACATAGCTGACTAGAAGTAGAAAGGGAAATTTGCACTCTGGGATCAGGACCAAACTAGCTGATCTCTATGGGTTCAGACCAGAAAAGCAGTATCGTGAATTCTGGCTTTCTGCCCACTCTCACCACAAACACCAATAGAAAGGCATTAATCTAATTCTGATTTCATTCTGACTTAATATGGTCCACTAGAAAGTTCCTTGCTGGAATCTGAAATTCTTTTACAACTGAGTTCAACTCACAAACACACTGGCTTCATTGCCTTGGAGAGGCCTCGATGTCCTCAGAATAGCACAGTTATTTGCAGCTGAGGGCAGACCTTTGTACACTGTTGGCAGCCTCTTCTCACCAGAGCTCATGGGAGCCCGAGAGGAAGAAGTCCAGACATGCATGCAATTTTCTTCTGTGTTCATCAATCCACTCCATTGTCTTTTTCAGTGGTTTGACCTCATGCCACAATTGTTTAAGGTATTTTGGAAAGTTCTGAGATTTATTGATAGCACTTGCTGTACGGACAAAAAATTTTTAATTAGAATATAAGCAATAATAGAAACGTATATTCAAAAAGAGGGTTGGGTTCTTTTTAAAGCCAAATGTCTTCATCAAATTCCAACTGGGATAATTCCACGTGTGGATTTTTTTCTTCTCACTTCTTCTCACAGATAATTAACAAGAATTTGTGGAAGACGCACTGTGTTCAGAGCACAATAATAGTATTGCCATTGTTTAGAGTTCAAAACAATTTGCTAATTTAATAAACCCAATAAAAGAATTTGCTTTTCCCCTTTTGTAACAGCCGTCTTTTATCTGAGAGATGGAACATATTTCAATGATAGAATTATGTGGTATCTGTCACAAAGGATGATTTATCATAAATTTGCAGTTGACTACCAAATAAATGAGATGGGACTATGATACGAAGTCACCAAGAAAAGGATTTATCCCTATTCCCTCCCCTCTTCTGGCTTGTGATGGAAGCGTAGTTTTAGTGGTGGGAGAAACGTTCCAAGCCCAAAGAACAGAGAGATGCAACATCTGCATCTGTCACAGTAGAGATGAGGAATGAAGTCTCAGGATAATTCTCTGTTTTTATTTGGCAATAAAAACTTGACCTGTGTTTCATTACTCTTCTCAATCACTTTTTGAGCCAGTAAGCCTGATATAGGCAAAGAAATTAGGTCAAATATGTCTTCTGTCAGGGGACACTCTTAGAGAATGGGCAACTGGTTCAAAACAACTGATTATTTCAACCTCAATCACACGGCAGGAAGATATCCAAAACCAAATAAATACCTCAGAACTTGCATAAGAACAAACTCACAGAAAGAAAAGATAAGACTCTGTGGAAACCAGCTAGATTTCATCTGTTACTTCAGCTGTTTGGCCAGATCTTTGTGATATATACTTTTGTGGAAGTTTCTTATCTATGGAACCAGCTGAGCTCTTTGAAATGTCACTTCATCTTGACATTCCAAATGATGATGAAAGCTTAGTTTACTGGTTGTATCCAAACACACGCTGGAGAATCTAGGCATATTTATGGATGATTTGGTCCCAAAAGAACTCTTTTGGTAATTTGGAGCCTGTTTCAGTTATGTTTCACTTTCAGTAAATGAGATAAAATGGACAGAGACTAAACGTCTTGTGTTGCTTCAAGCTTTGCATTTATGTTCTGGGATAGTATCCCAAATCTTTCAAAATATCAGATTTATTAAGTTTTATAAAATCAAAAGGTCATTTGAAGGTCATATAGCTTTTATTTATGTTCATAAAGTTAAATCCATTGGCATCAAATCTCAAACTATTCATTTATACATCCCCAGACACATGGCTTAGAATGTTCAGTATGACATGAATATATCCTTAGTTGTATTTTCTTCATCTTGCAGTTAATCTTAAATACATCACAGAAGCTAGTCTCAGCATCAATGACAAACTGTATTTTTTTTTTTAATTTTTATTTATTTATTTATTTTGAGACAATCTCACTCTGTTGCCCGGGGTAGAGTGCCATGGCATCAGCCTAGCTCACAGCAACCTCAAACTCCTGGGCTCAAGCGATCTTTCTGCCTCAGCCTCCCAAGTAGCTGGGACTACAGGCATGAGCCACCATGCCCGGCTAATTTTTTTTTTCATTTTTTTTTTTTCAGTTGGCCAATTAATTTCTTTGTATTTTTAGTAGAGACGGGGTCTCGCTCTTGCTAAGGCTGGTTCTGAACTTTTGACCTTGAGCGATCCGCCCGCCTCGGCCTCCCAGAGTGCTAGGATTACAGGCGT
>CAUYRT010099327.1:0-26359 GCA_963574885.1 Lepilemur ruficaudatus | reverse complement strand
AAACTGGATATCTAGATTGTTGCAAATGGTATTAATTTATCTTTTTTATGGATTAGTGTGTGTATGTGTATACATATACCACATTATTAATTCACCAGTGTTATTAATTCACTCATGAATTGATGGCACTTGAGTTGGTTTCACATCTTTGCAATTGTGAATTGTGGTGTCTTTTTGATAAAAAATCTTCTTTTCCTTTGGGTAAATACCCAATATTTACTGGATCAAATAGTAGGTCTACTTTCACATCTCTCAGGAATCTCCATACTGTTTTTGATAGAGGCTGTACTAATTTGCAATCCCACCAACAGTATTCCTTTCTCTTTGCATCCATGCCAGCATCTATTGTGTTTTGAACTGGAAACCATTGGAGACCATTCTCCTTAGTGAAGTATCTCAAGAATGGAAAAACAAACACCACAAGTACTCACTATTAAATTGGAACTAACTGATGAGCACACATGTGCTCAGAGGGAAGAAAAACTCAATGGAGATCAACCAGGGGGAGGTTAGAGGAGAGGAAAGGAAAGGAGAAAACCTATCTAATGGGTACTATGAACACTATTTGGGTGATGGGCACACCTATAGTCAGGACTAAAGCATTACAAGAGTGATCCATGTAATCTAAAACATTTATACCCCCTCAATATTAATATTTTGAAAATTTTTTAAAAAATGAATATTAACATGCAGAAGAATGAAATTAGATCCTCATCTCATACCATATTAAAAAATCAACTCAAAATGGATGAAAGACGTTATGTAATAAGGGTTTTTTTCCTAGAAAAATAGGTATAAAACTCTGTGACATTGGTCTGGTCAAATATGCACAAAAAAACCCTAAAAATTAGTGGGATTTCAACAAACTGAAAGGATTCTACAGTACAGAGAAAACAATCAATAGAATGAGGAGACAACTCATGGATTGGAAGAAAATATTTGCAAAGCATACATCTGATAAGGTGCTAATATCCAATATATATAAGGAACTCAACTCAATGGCAGGAAAACCAGTAACCTAATTGAAAAATGGGCAAAGGACATGAATAGACATCTCTCAACAGAAGACATACAAATAGCTAATAGGTATGTGAAAAAATGCACATCACTAATTATCAGGGAAATATAAATTAAAACCACATTGAGATATGACTTTACACCTGTTAGAATGGCTATTATCAAAAAGACAAAAGATAAGTGTTGGCCAGAATGTGGGGAGAAGAAAACTTTTATGGCCTGTTGGTGGAAATATAAATGAACATATCCATTTTGGAAAACAGTATAGAGGTTCCTCAAAAAACTAAAAGTAGAACTACCATATTGTCTAGCATTTTAACTTCTGGCTGTATGTCCAAAGGATTTTAAATCAGTATGTCAAAGAAATATGTGCACTCCAATGTTTATTGCAGCACTATTGCCAGTACGTAAGATATGAAAGTGTAGGAAGTGTCCATCAACAGATCAATTATATATGTGTATGTGTATATATATATATATATATATATGTGTGTGTGTGTGTGTGTGTGTGTGTGTGTATATATATAATGGAATACTATACAGCCTTAAAATGAAAGGAAATTCTGTCATTTGCTACAAGATAGATGTACCTGGAAGACATTATACTAGGTGAAATAAGCCAGGCACAGAAATACAAATACTGCATAATCTCACTTCTATGAGAAATCTTAAAAAGTGGAACTCATACAGGTAGAAAGTATAATGATGGTAATGAGAGCATGGGGGGAATATGGGGAAAGGGGGAGAAGTTGAAAAAAGGTACAAAGTTTCAACTAGACAGAATAAACTTTAGTAATCTGCATAGATTAGTGACTATAATTATTATAGTTATAATAATAATCATATATTTCAAAGTTGCTTGAAGATTAGCTTTTATTTTTTTATTTTTTTTGAGACAGAGTCTCACTCTGTTGCCCGGGCTAGAGTGCCATGACATCAGCCTAGCTCACAGCAACCTCAAATTCCTGGGCTCAAGCGATCCTTCTGCCTCAGCCTCCCGAGTAGCTGGGACTACAGGCATGCACCACCATGCCCGGCTAATTTTTTTTTTACATATATTTTTAGTTGGCCAATTAATTTGTTTCTATTTATAGTAGAGATGGGGTCTCGCTCTTGCTCAGGCTGGCCTCGAACTCCTGACCTTGAGCTATCCACCCGCCTCGGCCTCCCAGAATGCTAGGATTACAGGCGTGAGCCACCGCACCCAGCCGAAGATCAGCTTTTAAATGTTCTTACTACAAAAAAATTGATAAGTGTTTGAAGTGATGAATATGTTAAATAATTTGATTTAATCATTTCACAATGTAAACATATTAAAACATCAAATTGTTTCTCTTTAACAGATATAATTAGTAAATGTTGATAAAAAGCAAAATAAAATAAAATTTTAACATCCCCTTTCCCCTAATGAAGTATCTTCAAATACTTCATTATGTATATTAGCTTTTGGCAACCACTTATATTTACTGAATTAACACTGTTAGTAACACAGTTTATAAGTAACTTTCTTAGAAACATTTTTAAAGAACAAACTAAAGAAGATAAAATAAGTGGAGAGATGCCCTGTGTTCATTGATTGGAAGAATTAAGATTGTTAAGGTATCCATACTACCCAAAGCAATCTACATATTCAATGCAATCCCTATGAAATTCCCAAGACATTTTTTAAAGAAAGAGAAAAAAATCTAAAATTAGTATAGGAACACACACAACTCCCTCCCGCCAAGAAATAGAAAAAGTAATCTTGACCAAAAGAACAAAGCTGAAGGCATCACACTACCTGATTTGGAAATCTGCTGCAAAGCTCTAGTAATAAAAACAGCACAATACTAGCATAAAAACACCTCAATCAATTGAACAGGATAGAGAGCCCAGAAATAAATCCATGTTTTTACATTCAATTGATTTTTGACAAAGATGCCAAGAACACACAATGGAGAAAAAACAATCACTTGAATAAATGGTGATGGGAAAACTGGATATCCACATGCAGAAGAAGTAATATTATACCCTCACCTCACACCATATAAAAAAGTAACTCAAAATGGATTAAAGACTTATGTAAGACATGAAACTGTAAAACCACTAGAAGAGAACACAGGGGAAAATCTCATGACATTGGTCTGGGAAAAGATTTTTTAAATATTACCCCAAAAGTACAGGCAACAAAAGCAAAAATAAGTTGACAGGAAATACCTGAGTCTGAAATTCAGCAGAGAAGGACAGGGAGGTGAGGTGGGCAGCCTGGCCAGGATCAGGCGGAAGCTTAGAGAGGATCCTCAGTATGGGGAAAGGGTAAAGGAGAGATTCCTAGCAATCTACATTCTCACTGTGAACTCTTAATAATACTAGCCATGGAAGTCCCTCAACTCCTGTAGGCCCTTAGAATGGCATAGGGAGCTCCCTGGAGACAGCATTGCTCCAGAGAGAAAACTCATGCTGGGTCCTATACTCCCCCCCAAGTCCCAGGCAACCAAAGCGCAGTACCATTTTGAGAGCTCAGCCACCACCAGACTGCATCCTGCCCTGGGGCCTAACAGCCCCTGCATCTCCACATCTCTAGAGACACAATGACATTCCCCTGTGTCTACCTGGAGAACTGCAGTGGCAAGATGCCAATTGTACCCAGCAGAGTTGCAAGGTCCTCAGCACTCTAGCCCACACACTGTTCTGCATGCCAGGGAAAGGGTGGTGCAGTACACCAGGAAGCCTACACCTGGGACAAAGGGAGCTGAAGCACATGCCTTCAGAGTCTGAAACCTGCCTTCCTAGGGTCACTGTCACTGATAGCAGCCCTGCACCCCTCAGCAGTAGAGTTGCCATGCACTTGCATGCATGCTGAGAACAGGCTCTCCTTGCCAGTCACTGCAGCCCTGCTGCCACTGGAGACTGAAGAATGTGCTCTCCAGAACCTGAAACTCACCTGCCTAGGGTGGCTATCACAGATAGCATCCCCATCCTCACAAGCAGTAGGTCCCCCACACACTCATCCTCACCCTGAGGACAGGCTTTCCATGTCCACTGCCACCACTGGTGAAGCCACCCAAGCATGTTGCTTAGGGCCTTGGGATTACCCTACTGTGCTCATAAGAGCTTATGTCTATGCACACCACCAGGGGGATTGAAGACAGACTTGTTCAGCCTGGTATTGTCCATCCCAAGTGCCCAAGCATGCCACCCAGGAGCCTAGAAATTTTCTCACCCCACTGACCAACCTAGGCACACAAACACACCACCAGGAGGCCTAATAACAGCCCTAGAACACCGTCAACAGCTGGTGCCCTAGCATGCCTTCTGAAGGACTAGGGCTTGCTACACTCTGTCCAACATAGCCTATAACTATGCACACCTGGAAGCCCAAGAATTGGCCCACCTGGACCCAATAACACTGATGCCCATGTATGTCACCTGGATGCCAAAGGACAGGCATGTTTGGCCCACTGTTGTCATCAATGGGACCCAAAGACTGGCCCACCTGGCATCCTGTCCCCAATAAAACCTCACCACATCATCTCCTAACTGCAGCTGAAGCCACTGAGGAAACCCCAGATGCCAATGAGGATGTTAACAGCCAAAGAAATCATATGGAGACTACAATACCGCACACATCCAAAATGAAAGCTAGAATGTCTTCCTCAACCAGTATCACACACACACATCTACAGGAAAAGTCTTTCCCTATAAAAACCAATCAAAAAATTGGAAGCAATTGTTATATCTGATGCACAGATATCAACAAAAGGACACACACACACACACACAAAGCAGGGAAATATGACATCTCCAAAGGAACACAATAATTTTCCAATAACAGATTCCAACAAAAAATATACTTATGAAATGCTTGAAAAAGAATTCAAAATAATGATACTATAGAAGCTCAGTGAGATACAAGAGAACACAGATAAACAATACAAAGAAATCAGGAAAGCAATTCAGGTTTTGAATGAGAAATTCACCAGAAAGATAGATATTCTAAAAGAGAACCAAACAGAAATCCTGGAACTAAAGAATACAATGAGTGAAATAAAAGAATACAATCAAGTGTGTCAAAAATAGACTATATCAATCAGAAGAAAGAATTTCAGAACTTCAAGACAGGTCTTTTGAAATAATACAGTCTGACTAAAAAAAAATAAAAAATTCTATAAGACATATGGTAAACTGTAATAAAGTGACCAAATATCTGAAATTGAGGTGTCCCAGAAGGTGAATAGAAGTTTAGTAGTATACTTTTTTGTTAACTTTTCCTTAAATAGTAAATCTATTTTACAAAGTAAGAGCTGAAAACTTCCCAAGTCTAGCAAGAGATTTAGACATCCAGATATAGGAAGTTCAGAAATCCCAAAATAGATGTAATTCAAAAAAGTATTCTCCATGGCACATTATAGTCCAACTGTCAAAAGTCAAAGATAAAAAGAGAATTCTTTAAAAAGAAAGAGAAAAGCATCTAGTCACATATAAGAGAATCCCATCATGCTAACAGCAGATTTCTCAAAAGAAACCCTACAGACCAGGAAAGAATGAGATGACAAAATCAAAGTACTGAAAGAAAAAAAATCTATCAGCCAAGAATACTATACTTAGCAAAGTCATCCTTTAGGAAATACTTTTCAGACAAGCAAAAACTGAGAGAGTCTATCACCAAGAGACCAGTCCTACAAAAGATACTTAAAGGAATCCTAGTGCTAGAAGCAAAAGGACAATATCTACCATCATGAAAACATAAGAAAGTATAAAACTAATTAGAAGAGCAAACACAAATGAGGAAGAGAAAGGACTCAAATGTTATCTCTACAGAACACCACCAAATCATAAATAAAAACAAAAAGAAAGTGAAGAATATACGAAACAACCAGAAAACAATTAACAAAAATAAAGGAATACTTTTTTACATATCAGTAGTAACCTTGAATGTAAACAGATTAAATTTTCCCCTTAAAATATATAGACTGGATGAATGGATACAAAAATATGACCTAACTATATCCTACCTATATAATAAATTCACTTCACCTTTAAAGACACGTATCGAAGGAAAGTAAATGGATGAAAAAATTTTCCTTGCAAACATGAATGAAAAATTAGCAGAAGTCACTATAATTATGTCATCTAAAACAGTCTTTATGTCAAAAACAGTAAGAAGAGTAAAAGAATGTCATTACATAATGATAAAGACATCAATTCAAAAAGAGGATAAAACAATTTTAAATATATATGCATACAACACCAGAGCACCCACATATATATAGCAAATATTATCAGATTTAAAGGAGAGATAGACAGCAAGACAATAATAGTTGGGGACTTCAATAACCCAACCTCAGAAATAGAGAGATCACCTAGACAAAAAAAATTAACAAAGAGACATTGGACTTTAACTGCACTTTAGACCAAATGGACCTAGCAGACATTTGCAGAACATTTCACCTAACAGCTGCAAAATGCACATTTCTCTCATCAGCACCTGGAACATTTTTGGATAGACCACATATTGGCAACAAAACAAGTATTAGCAAATTTTAAAAATCAAAATCATATCAACTATTTTCTTAGAGCACAATGGAATAAAACTAGAAATCAATAACAAGAGAAATTTAAAAAGCCATAAAAATATGTGGAAATTAAACAACAGGCTTCTGAATGAGCATTGAGATAAGGAAGAAATTAAGGAAGAAATCAAAACATTTCTTGAAACAAAAATAGAAACACAATTTAACATAATCTGTAGATTACAGCAAAAGTAGTACTAAAAGGGAAGCTTATACCAATCTATGCCTACATTTTAAAAAGTACAAATATTTTAAATAAACAACTTAATGATATATGTCAAGGAAATAGAAAAGCATGAACATGTCAAATCCAAAAATAGTAGAAGAAAATAAATAATAAAGATCAGAACAGAACCAAATAAATTAGAGACTAAAAAGTGGTCAACAAAAGGTTGTTTTTCTGAAAAGATTTTTAAAAACCTAAAAAATCCAAATAAGATTAGAAATGACAAAGGAGACATTACAACTCATACCACAGAAATACAAAAGATTATCAGAGATTACTCTGAAAAAAAATATGCTAACAAACTGAAAATCCTAGAAGAAATATATACATTTCTGGATATATACAACCTACCAAGATTGAACCAGAAAAAATAGAAAACCTGAACAGACCAATAATGAGTAATGAGATTAAGTCACTAATAAAAAGTATCCCGACAAAGAAAAGCCCAAAACCTGATGGTTTCATTGCCAAATTCCTCCAAACTTATAAAGAAGAACTAATACCAATTCTCCTTAAACTATTCCAAAAAATTAAAGAGGAGGAAATTCTTCCAAATCATTCTGCAAATCCAGTATTACTCTGATAACAAAACCAGACAAGGACACAGTAAAAAAACAAACAAACAAAAACAAACAAACAAACAAACAAAAAACAACTACAGGCTAATATCCCTGATGAGCATAGATGCAAAAATTCTCAAAAAAAATTCTAGCAAACCAAATCCAACAGTACATCAAAAAGATGAAAACACATTTTTGTTTCAGGTATGCAGGGATCGTTCAACATACAAAAATCAATAAACATGATACGTCAAGAGAATCAAGGACAAAAAACATATGATCAACTCAATAGATGCATGAAAAGCATTTCATAAACTCCAACACACCTTCATGACAAAAATGCTCAAAAAAACTAGGTGTAGAAGAAACATACCCCTTCATAATAAAGGCCATATATGACAAACTCACAGCTAACATCATATTGAATGAGAAAAAGCTGAAAACATTTCCTCTAAGAACTAAAACTAGACAAAGATGCTCACTTTCACCACTCCTATTCAGCAAAGTACTGAAAGTCCCAGCTAGAGCAATCAGAAAAGAGATAGAAATAAAAGACATCCAAACTGGAAAAGAGGAAGTCAAATTGTTCCTTTTGCAGATGATATGGCCTTACATTGAGAAAAAACTAAAGACTCCAATGAAAAATGCTCAGATCTGATAAACAAGTTCAATAAAGTATCAGGATACAAAATCAACATAAAAATCAGTAGTGTTTCTATACACAAATAATGAACTAACTGAAAAAGAAATCAATAACACAATCCCATTTACAATAGCTTAAAAACTAAAATTTCTAGGAATAAATTTAACCAAAGAGGTGAAAGACCTCTATGGGAAAATGTACAAAGCACTGATGAGAGAAATTGAAGAGAACACAAGTGAAAAGATTTAGTCCATTTGTGTTACTGTAAAGAAATACTTGAGGCTGGATAATTAATAAAGAAATAGGTTTATTCAGCTCGTGCTTTGCAGGTTATACAAGAAGGATGGCACCAGCATCTGCATGTAAAGAAGGCCTCGGGCTGGTTCCACTCATGGCAGAAGGGGAAGGAGAAGAGCTGTCTTATGCAGAAATAACATGGCAATAGGGGAAGCAAGAGAGAGAAAGGTGGTGCCAGGCTCTTTAGCAGCTACTTTTGTGGGAACTAATAGAGCAAGAATACCCCCTCCTATGAGGGTATTAATCTATTCATGAGGGATCCACCCCCATGAGAAAACACCTCACACGAGGCCCTATCTCCAACATTGAGGATCAAATTTCAACATGTTATTTGGAGGGTATAAATATCCAAAATATAGTTAATTCCATGCTCATGAATTGGAAGAATTAATATTGTTAAAATTACCATATATACAAAGCAATCTACACATTCAATGCAATCCCTATCAAAATAACAATAACATTTTTCACAGATATAGAGAAAATAATTTTAAAATTTGTATGAAAAAAAAGAGCCTGAATATCAAAAGCAATCCTGAACAAAAAGAATAAGGCTGCAGACATCACACAACCTGACTTCAAAATACATTACAATTCTACAGTAACCAAATAGTACAGTATTGATATGGAAAAGGTCAGCTAGACCAATGGAACAGAATGGAGAACTGAGAAATAAACTCACATGTTTACAGCCTACTGATTTTCAACAAAGGTGCCAATAACATACATTGGGGAAACGACATCTCCATCAATAAATGATGCTGAGAAAACTGGATATCCATATGCAGAAGAATGAATAAACCCCTATCTCTCACCATATACAAAAAAATTAACTAAAAATGGATTAAAGACTTAAACATAAAACCTAAAACTATAAAACTACTAGAAGAAAACATAGGAGAAACACTTCAGGACATTTGTCTAGGGAAAGAGTTTATGGCTAAGACCCCAAAAGTACAAACATCAAAAACAAAAACAGACAAATAGGATTATATTAAACTAAAAAGCTTCAGCATAACAAATGAAAGAACCAAGAGTGAAGAGACAATCTGTTGAATGGGAGACAATATTTGCAAAATATTCATCTGACAAGGGACTAATATCCAGAATACACAAGGAACTCAACAATAACAAAAAAAATGCTGAACAGGCATATGAAAAAATGCCCAACATCACTAATCATCAGGGAATGCAAATCAAAGCCACAATATGTCATCTTACCTCATTTAGAATGTCTATTATAAAAAAGACAAAAAATAACAGATGCTAGTAAGAATGTGGAGAAAAAGGAACTCTCATACACTGTTGGTGATAAGGTAAGTTAGTATAGCCATTATGTAAAACAATATGGAGCTTTCTCAAAAAAAAAAAAAAAACCACTAAAAATAGGACTACCATACAATCCAGCAATCTCACTACTGAGTATTTATCCAAAAGAAAGGAAATCAGTATATCAAAGTCATACACACTTCCTCAAGTTTATTGTAGCAGTATTCACCTTAGCCAAATATGGAATTAAACTAAGTGTCCATCAATGGATAAATGAATAAAAAAGTTGTGTATAAATGGATTGGTTTTTGGCCATAAAAAAGAATGAAATCATACCATTTGCAGCAGCATGGATGGAACTGGAGGTCATTATATTAATGAAATAAGCCAGACACAGAAAGACAAATATCACTTCTACTCACTCATATGTGAGAGCTATAAAAGTTGATCCCATATAGATATAGAGTAGGATAATAGTTACCAGAGTCTGAGAAGGATGTGGATGTGTGTGGGGTGGTGGTGGTGGTGAAAAGAGTTTGGTTAATTAATACAAACATACAGTTATATGGAAGGAATAAATTCCTTTTTTTGAGACAGAGTCTCACCCTGTTGCCCAGGCGAGAGTGCCATGGCATCAGCCTAGCTCACAGCAACCTCAAACTCCTGGGCTCAAGCAATCCTTCTGCCTCAGCCGCCCGAGTAGCTGGGACTACAGGCATGTGCCACCATGCCCAGCTGGCTAATTTTTTCTATACACTTTTAGTTGTCCAACTAATTTCTTTTCATTTTTTTAGTAGAGATGGGGTCTTGCTCTTGCTCAGATTGGTCTCAAACTCCTGAGCTCAAATGATCCACCCACCTCGGCCTCCCAGAGTGCAAGGATTACAGGTGTGAGCCACCACGCCCGGCCAAGGAATAAGTTCTAATGTTTGATAGTATAGTAGGGTGACTATAATTAATAATAATGTGTTCTACATTTCAAAATGGCTAGATGTGAGGGCTTGAAATGTTCTCAACATTTAGATATGATAAATGCTCATGGTAATGGTTTCCTAATATCCTGACTTGATCATTACAAATTTAATCATATAGGGGGAAGATGGCAGACTAGAAGCAGCCTGCGAGCATGCTGCTCTCAAGAAAAGGATCATATGTTGCAGGCAGATGCCTACCTGTGGATAGCTCTACTGAGAAGTAACATTGTAAAACCCCAGAGAAGCAACATGGGACACTCAGAGTGAAGGAAAAGATGACAGGGCTATCCATTAGTAAGACCAAAGGAATCTATGGGGAGATATTCACACGTGGAGAAGATTAGGAGGATAAAGCACTGAGGCACCACACTCAACCCACAGGCCACCAGGGCTACCTCCACCACCACAGACCTCTGGAATGACTAGGGAGTTGCCTAGTGACTCCACTGTGCAGAGTCACCATGCTGGAGAACAGGAGCAGTAAGGATCTGGTGGCTGCCAATCCCAGGTTTCTACAGCTGACACCATCCTGAGCTCTCAGGTGCACAGTGCCAGGTCTGCACAGGACTCTGCTTGGCAGCAATAGCCTTCATATTGCCCCCACCAAGCTAGGGAAGAAGTGAGCACAGCAGATGCTCCCCTGTGCTGTGCCATATGACAGGGAGCTGAGAGCCCCTTCTCCCAGAACAGCAGGATCTTACCAGAGGAGTTGCCTCATGTGCCACAGGCTTGATCTGGGAAACTTTGGGCAACTGCCTCAGTTGGATCTGGGGTGGGGAGAACTGTGTGGTCTCTGGGTGGCTGATACCAATCCCCCTCCTATACAACTTAGCATTCATAGTGAGCTGGCAGAACAGTTTGCTGCCTGCATGGTGCTGCCTCCATAGGCCCCAGTTCTGGTTCTGAGGCTCTTGTGCCAGAGAGCAAGGCTCCACCCCTGTGGCTCCAGAGCTCCCAGCAGGCCTGAGACACCATCCCCGATATTCCAGTGCTGCATCAGAACCCCAGACCTCAGCCTGAATCTCCACCACTGCCACTGGCCAGTCAAACTTCCCTGAGGTACAACACTCTGTCAGGGAACCCCAAGCTTCAAGCCACCACTATACCTGAATGTGGTTCGAGCACATGCCCATAGCCTGGACACCCATGACCACTGCACGAATAGCCTTACCCAGCTGCCACTGTCATTTCCATGGGGAGACCCTAGGCATAGAAATCCCTACAATATCAGCATCAATCTAGAGGGTCTCACCCAGCTCCCAGCTCTAACTCCCTACAATGGTCTGGGGAACAACCCACCGCTCTGCACAAATATCATCCAGCACTGGCTTAAACTTTGAGAATCACAGGTGAATGCAACAAAACAGAACAGTGGCACTACAGCCTTTTAGTGTACATGTCCCTCCACTGCCACGTCAACATTTTAGAGTAGGAAAAAAGCACCATCTAGTTACTTCCCCTCTAATTAAGCAGGAGAGTTCCAGCAAAAGAGAACAGGTGCATTCCAAGCCTATTAGACCTGAGCTAAGAAAAGAGGATTGAGATGAGAAGAAAACAGCAAAAGAACCCTGGCAACATGAAGAAATGAAACAGTTTGACAGTCCCAAGGGATGACAATGGAAATAGAGTAGTGGATTCCAACCATAAGAAAATTGCCAAAAAGACAGAAATAGAATACAGAATATGAATGGCAAATAAGATGAATGGAAATGAAGAGAAAGTTGCCATCCAATATGGATGGCAAATAAGATGAATGGAATTCAAGAGAAAATGGAAAACCAACGAAAAGAAGCCAAAAAATATTTCAGAAAATCAATGAAAAAGTGGCTAAAGAGCTAGACAACATAAGAAAGGATACAATAGAACTTAAAGACATCAAAGAGTTATTTAGGGAATTAAAAACCACAGCAGAAAGCTTCAAAAATAGATTAAACCAAGGAGAAGAAAGAAACTCAGAGCTTGCAGACAAGGCTCTTAAGCTAACCCAGTCATTCAATGAGACAGAGAAGATAATAAAAAATACTGAAATGTTACATAGAGAAATATGGGATTATGTGAAGTGAACTAACATACAAATTATAGGCATCCCTGAGGGAGAAGAAGAAAGAGCTAAAGGCGTGGAAAATCTATTAGAAGAAATTATTGGGGAAAACTTCCTTGGAATGACCAGAGATCCAAACATCCAGATACGAGAGGGTCATCAAATATCAGGAAGACTCATATCAAATAGGACATCTCCAAGACACATAATAATCAACCTGGCCGATGTAAAAATGAAAGAGGAAATTCTACAAACAGCAAGATGAAAGCAACAACTAACCTGCAAAGTAAAACTGATCAGGCTAACTTCAGACTTCTCAGCAGAGACCTCATATACCAGAAGGGATTGGAGCCCCATCTTCAATGTTCTTAAACAGAACAACTGCCATACTGGAATTTTGTATCCTGCAAAACTAGCTATCACAATTGATGGAGAAATTAAGTCTTTTCCAGAGAAGCAAACACATAGGGAGTTTGTGATGACCAGAGCTGCCCTGCAGGAAATACTCAGAAATGCATTATACATGAATCAGCACAACAGATACTCACCAGTATAAAAATCACCCAAAAAATCTGAAACTCACAACTTTTATAAAACAATAGCACAAGATGGAAAACAAAGCAATAAGGTACAACCCAACATAATGAACAGAACAGCATCCCACATATCAATTTTATCACTCAACATTAATGGTCTGAATACTCAACTCAAAAGACAGAGGCTGGCTGAATGTATGAAAAAACACAACCCAATTACCAGCTGTCTCCAGAAAACACATCTAAACCACAGGGATGCGCACAGACTAAATGTGAAAATATGAAAGAGAAAATATTCCACACAAACAGAAACCAAAAGAGAGCAGTTGTAGCCATTCTCATACCAGATAAAATTGACTTTAAATCAATAATGTTAAAGAAAGACAAAGATGGTCATTATATAATGGTAAACAGAGCAATGTAACAAGAAGACATAACAATCATGAATATTTATATGTACCTAACAAAGGAGTTCTCAGATTTATAAAGCAAATTCTACTAGAGTAAAGCAAAGAAATAAACAGTAGCATCATAATTCCCAGAGACATTTTCACCCCACGGTCAGAGCTGGACAAATCATCAAAGCAGAAAATAAATAAAAAATACTGGACTTAAATGGGACTCTAAAACAAATGGACCTAACAGACATTTACAGAAAAATCTACCAAAAACTACTGAATATACATTCTTCTCACCAGCCCATGGGACACTCTCCAAGACTGATTATATATTAGGCCACCAAACATATCACAATACATTTAAAATATTGAAATCATGCAGTCTATCTTCTCAGACCACAACAGAACTAGAAATCAATTGCAATAGAAACACTCAAATCTACACAAAGTTATGGAAATTAAGCAACCTGTTGATGAACAAATAATGGGCCAAGGAGGAAGTTAAGATGAAAATCAAAAGACTCCTTTAACTGAACGACAAAGTGGACACAAGCTATTAAAATCTCTGGGATTCAGCAAAACCATTCCTAAGGGGAATATTCATAGCCTTAAAAGCCTACCTCAAAAAGAAAGAAAGATCAAAATTAACAACCTAATGTCACATCTTAAGGAACTAGAAAAGGAAGAGCAAACAAAACCCACAGCCAGCAGAAGAAAATAAGTAACAAAGGCCAAGGCAGAACTATATGAAATAAAAAACAAGAATGACAAAAATACAAAAGATTAATGAAACAAAGAGTTGGTTCTTTGAAAAGATAAACAAAATTGATAGAGCTTTTGTTGGATTAAGCATGAGTAGAAGAGAAAGGACCCCAATAAGTATAATCAGAAATGAAAAAGGAGAAATTGCAACTGATACCACAGAAATACAATATATCATCTGTAAATACTATGAAAATCTCTACACACATAAACTCAAAAACATACAGGAAATGGACAAATTCCTGGAAACACAAGACCTCCTAAGACTCTATCAGAAAAAAATAGAACTCCCAAACAGACCAATAATGGCCAAAGAGACTGAAGCAGTAATAAAAAATCTTCCAACCAAAAAAAGTCCCGAACAAGATACATTCACAGCCAAATTCTACCATACCTACAAAGAAGAGCTGGAATCTATACGGCAGAAATTAGTCCATAACATTGAGAAGGAGGGAATCCTCCCCAACTTATTTTATGAAGCCAGTATCACCTCAATACAAAATCCAGAAAAGGACACAATAAAAAATAAAACTACAGACCAATATTCCTTATGAATATAGATGCAAAAATCCTCCAAATACTAGCAAACCGAGTTCAACAGCATATCAAAAAATAATCCACCATGACCAAGTGGATTTCATCCTAGGGATGCAAGAATGGTTCAACATACATAAGTCAATATATGTGATTCACCACATAAACAGAAGCAAAAACAAAGACCACATGATCATCTCAATAGATGCAGAAAAAGCATTCAACAAAATTTAGCACACTTTC
Organism: Lepilemur ruficaudatus; assembly: GCA_963574885.1. NCBI lineage: Eukaryota > Metazoa > Chordata > Mammalia > Primates > Lepilemuridae > Lepilemur > Lepilemur ruficaudatus. Next base: position 11,307 of record CAUYRT010099327.1, on the reverse strand, counting down.
ATGTTGAAAACCCTCAACAAACTAGGCATAAAAGGAACATATGTCAAAATTGTAAAAGTTATACATGACAAAACCACAGCCAACATCATGCTGAATGGGGCAAAGTTGAAAGCATTCCCACTAAGAATTGGAACAAGACAAGTGTACACACTATCACTTCTATTCAACAAAATGTTGGAAGTCCTAGCCAGAGAAATCAGGCAAGAGAAAGAAATAGAGTGTATACATATCAGGAAAGAAAACATGAAACTGTTGTTTTTGATAACAATGTGATCAGGTATCTAGAAAATCCAAAAGAGTCCAACAAGAGAATCCTAGAATTGATAAATAAATTCAGAAAATGCCATGTCATAAAATCAATGTGCACAAACCAGTAGCATTTCTATACACTAATAACAGTCAAGCTGAGAGTTAAATCAAAGACTCAATACCATTCACAATAGCCACAAAGAAAATAAAATACTCAGGAATATACTTAATCATGGAGATGAAAGATCTCTACAAGCAGAACTATGAAACACTGAGAAAAGAAATCAGAGATGACACAAACAAATGGAAAAACATCATGCTCATGGACTGATAGAACCAACATGTTAAAATGTCCATACTGTGATTGCCTTTAGGGTCTTCTTCATAAAGAGACCTGATCAAATTAAAAAGCTCTGCACAGCCAAAGAAACTGTCACGAGAGCAAACAGACAACCTACAGAATGGGAGAAAATATTCACATGCTACACATCTGATAAAGGGCTGATAACCATAATCTATACAGAATTCAGGAAACTCAGCAAGAAAAAAATCAAACAACCCTATCAAAAAGTGGGCAAAGGACATGAACAGAAACTTTTCAAAAGAAGACAGAATAATGGCAAACAAACATAAAAAAAATGCTCAACATCTCTAATCATCAGGGAAATACAAATCAAAACCAAATGAGATATCACTTATCTAAAGTGAGAATGGCCTTTATCAAAAAGTCCCAAAACAATAAATGTTGGTGTGGATGCAGAGAGATCGGAACACTCATACACTGCTGGTGGTACTGCAAACTAGTGTAACCTCTGTGGAAAGCAATATGGAGATAGCTTGAAGCGATACAAGTAGATCTACCATTTGATCCAGCAATCCCACTACTGGGCATCTACCCAAAAGAACAAACGACATTCTATAAAAAAGACATCTGCACTTGAATGTTTATAGCAGCACAATTCACAATTGCAAAGATGTGGAAACAACCCAAGTGCCCATCAATACATGAGTGAATTAATAAAATGCGGTATATATATACCATGGAGTACTATTCAGCTATAAGAAACAATGGTGATATAGCAGCTCTTGTATTTTCCTTGACAGAGCTGGAACCCAACTACTAAGTGAAGTATCCCAAGAATGGAAAAATAAGCACCACATGTACTCACCATCAAATTTGTTTCACTGATCAACACCTAAGTGCACATATAGGAATAACAATTATTGAGCAGATGGGAGGGGAAGGAGGAGATGGGTATATGCATACATAATGAGTGCAATGCTCACTGTCTGGGGGATGGACACGCTTGAAACTCTGACTCGGAGGGAGAGGGGGCAAGGGCAATATATGTAACCTAAACATTTGTACCCACATAATATGCTGAAATTTTTAAAAAATTCAATACTGCTGAAAGTGATTTACAGATTCAACAAAATCCCCATAAACATATTTCACAGATGTAGAAAAAATAATTCTATGCTTTGTTTGGAACCAGAAAAGAACCCAAACAGCCAAAGCAATGTTAAACAAAAATGACAAATCTGGAGGCATCATATTACTAGACTTCAAACTATACTACAAGGCTATAGTAACCAAAACAACATGGTATTGGTACAAAAATAGAGATATAGACCAGTGGAACAGAACAGAAAACCCAGACAAAAAATCATCTACCTTTAACCAACTGATCTTCAACAAAGCAGACAACAATATACAATGAAGAAAAGAAGCCACATTCAATAAATGGTGCTGGGAAAATTGGATAGTTACAACCAGAAAAACAAAATAGGACCCCTATCTCTCATCACTTAGAAAAATTAATTCAAGATGGATAAAAGACTTAAATGTCAGGCACAAAACCATAAAAATTCTAGAGGAAAATATAGAAAAAACTCTGCTGGATATTGGCCTGGGCAAAGAATTTATGACTAAGAACACAAAAGCAATTACAGCAACAACAAAAATAAATAAATAAATAAATAAATAGGGCTTGAGTAAATTAAAAGGCTTCTGCACAGTGAAGGAAAATATTCAACAGAGAAAGCAGTCAACCTACAGAATGAGAGAAAATATTCACAAACTATATATCTAATAAAGGACTAATATCCAGAATCTTCAAAGAACTCAAACAAATCAATAATAAATAAATAAACAACCCCATTAAAAAGTGGGCAAAAGACATGAACAGATGTTTTTAAAAAGAAGATGGACAAATGGCCAAGACACACATAACAAATCCTCAATGTTACTAATCATCAGGGAAGTGCAAATTAAAACAAAATGAGATATCACCTTACCCCTGTTAGAATGGCTGTTATTAAAAAGAACCAAAAACAATAGATTCTGGCATGCATACAGAGAAAGAAATGTGTATACATTGTTGGTGGGACTGTAAATTAGTACAACCTCTATGGAAAACAGTATGGAGATTCCTAAAGGAACTAAAAGTAGCCCTACCATTAGATCTAACAATGCCACTATTGGGTATCTACCCAAAGGAAAAGAAGTCATTTTGTCAAAAAAGACACCTGCACTTGAATGTTTATTGCAGCACAATTCACAAGTTCAAAATGTAGAATCACCCAAGTGCCCACCAATTCATGAGTGGATTAACAAAATGAGGTACACACACAAACACACACACACACAAAAACAATGGAGTACTACTCAGCAATAAAAAGGAATGAATTAATGTATTTTGCAGCTATTTGGATGAACCTGGAGACCATTATCGTAAGTGAAGTATCTCAAGAATGGAAAAACAAACACCACATATACTACCTAATAATTTGGAACTAATTCATGGCCACACATCTGCACAGAAAGAAGTAAAAATCATTGGTAGAAGGGAGGAAGAGGAGGAGGAGAGGAGGGGTAAAAATGTACCTATCAGGTACAATGAACACTACTCAGGTGATGGGCACACTTATAGCCCTTAGTAAAGCATTATAAACACTATCCACATAACAAAAACATTTATACCCTCTTAATATTCTGAAACTTAAAATAATTTTTAAAAACAAATTTAATCATGTAACAAAATATCGCATATACCCCATAAATATATATAAATATTATGTAACAATAAAAGAGTAGGTATGCTTTTCTAATTCAGTATGTGTATTTTCTTATTAAAATAATTAAATATATATTACATAGAATATACAGAGTGATTAATTTTATGTTTATATTTATATCTAACAGTATATTTGCAATTTATAATCACTAGAATAAATTTTAAGATGAGTAAGTAAAGAGACTAAATATAATCTAATGGAATGCTGCAAGAAGTAGTGAAAGAAAGAAATTTGTATCTCTAAATGAATATACTGAAAAAGAAGATAGGTTGAAAATCATTGATCTGAGCTTTAATCTCAAGAAGATGAGTAGTACTCCATGGTATACATATACCACATTCTATTAATCCACTCATGTATTGATGGACACTTAGCTTGTTTCCACATCTTTGCAATTGTGAATTGTGCTGCTATGAACATCTGAGTGCAGATGTCTTTTTTATAGAACGGTCTTTTTTTTTCCTTTGGGTAAATACTCAGTAGTGGAATTTCCTGGCTCAAATGGTAGCTCTGCTTTGAGTTCTTTGAGCTATCTCCATATTAATTTCCATAGAGGTTGTACTAGTTTACAGTCCTACAAGCAATGTATGAGTGTTCCTATCTCTCCACATCCACGCCAACATTTATTGTTTTGGGACTTTTTGATAAAAGCCATTCTGACTGGAGTTAAGTGATAACACATTGTGGGGTGTTTTTTTTTTTGTTTTTGTTTTTGTTTTTTGAGACAGAGACTCTGTTGCCCAGGCTAGAGTGCCGTGGTGTCAGCCTAGCCCACAGCAACCTCAAACTCCTGGACTCAAGCGATCCTCCTGTCTCACCCTCATGAGTAGCTGGGACTACAGGCATGCGCCACCATGCCTGGCTAATTTTTTCTCTATATATTTTTAGTTGGCCAATTAATTTCTTGCTATTTTTAGTAGAGATGGGGTCTCACTCTTGCTCAGGCTGGTCTCGAACTCCTGACCTTGAGCAATCCACCTGCCTCGGCCTCCCAGAGTGCTAGGATTACAGGCGTGAGCCACCTCACTTGGCCTCACATTGTGGTTTTGATTTGTATTTCCCTGATGATTAGAGATGTTGAGTATTTTTTCATATGTTTGTTGGCCATTAGTCTGTCTTCTTTTGAAAAGTTTCTGTTCATGTCTTTTGTCCACTTTTTGATAGGGTTGTTTGGTTTTTTCCTTGCTGATTTTCCTGAGTTCTATATAGATTCTAGTTATCAGCCCGTAATCAGATGTGTAGCATGCAAATAGGAATGAGATAGGAATGCATGTTTAGCATGCAAATATTTTCTCCCATTCTGTAGGTTATCTATTTGCTTTGATGGTAGGTTTTTTTTTTTTTTGGCTAAGAAAAAGCTTTTTAATTTGATCAGTTTTCATTTATTTATTTTTGTTTTTGCTGTGATTGCTTTTGTGATCTTATTCATAAATTCTTTGCCTAGGCTGATATCTATAAGAGTTTTTCCAACATTTTCTTCCAGAATTCTTATGGTTCAATGCCTTAGGTTTGAGTCTGTTATCCATCGTGAGTTGATTTCTGTGAGAGGTGAGAGATGCGAATCCTGTTTCAATCTTCTACATGTGGCTATCCAATTTTCCCAGCATCATTTATTGAATAAGGATTTTTTTCCCCAGTGTATGTTTTTGTCTGATTTGTCAAAGATTAGATGGCTATATGAGGATGGTTCTATATCTGGGTTCTCAGTTCTGTTGCATTGGTCTATGTTTCTGTTCTTGTGCCAGTATCATACAGTTTTAGTTACTATAGCCTGGTAGTATAGCTTGATTGAAATAAAAATATAAATAAATAATAACAAGCTATAAAAATCAAATTAAACCAAATATTAATAAATAGGGAGATGGAAATTAATAAACAGCAGAAATGAATGAAGTAGATAGCAAACACACAGTGGAGAGTATCAGCAAAGCAACAAATTGGTTCTTTAAAATAGATTATTGATAATGATATATGCTACAAAGAAAAAATAAAGCACGGAGAATGGTTATATAGTTAATTTTGGATTGAGTGTCCTTACTAAGAAGTATATTTTTAGCAAAATCATAAAAGACATGGATAAGTAATGCGTATATCTGAGGCATTCCAAACAATGAGAACAGCAAGTTGAAAGCCCTTGGAGTGATATGTCTGACTTGTTCGAGAAACAGATTGAATAACAGTAGCAGTAAGCATAATAAAAGATGAAGTCAGGAAAGAAATTGAGGGCTGGTTCATATTGCTAAGGTGTCTACTGTAGATAAAATAATAATGCATTGGATAGGAATTAGAGTCACACCTGGAACTACATTCTTACAAAATCCTTCTTGCTGCTGTGCTGAGAATAAATACATTAGAAGAAAGTTAGAAGTAAAGAGACAAGTTGTGAGTCTACTGCAATAATCTAGGTAAAATAAGATCACAGTAGCAACAGTGAAATTGACAAGAAGTTATCCGATTGTGGATTTATTTTGAGGGTGGAACCATCACAATTTTCTGACATATTGGATTTTCTAATATCTTGAAATTAAGAAAGAGTAGTCAGGTATGAACCCAAACTTTTATACTGAGCAACTGCAAGAATGAACAGGCTGTTGATTAAGATGAGGAAATCTATAGAATGAATAAATTTGGAAGTGAATACTAGGAGCTCAGATTTGGGCTTATTATAATTTAATGCATACTAGACATCCAAATGAAAAACTCGAGAAAACAGTGGAATATTAAGGAATTCAGTGTAGGGACACATAATCTGAGGCTTGAGTTACAAATTCTGGACTATCCAGCATACAAAATCTTTTTAAAACCTAAGAAATAGATGTATGAGATTAACTAGGGAGAATGTATAAACAGGAAAAGAGAACAAGTCCAAGGACTAGTTCTGGGGCACTCTTATGAGTCTGAGAGAAGAGAACCTGTAAAGGAAATTGAGAAGTAGTAGGCAGAGAGAGAGGAGGAAAACAGAAGAGTATGATTTCATGTGTATGAAATGTTTCAAAGAGAAAAAAAATATTAACCATGTCAAAAGCCACCGATAAAGACAGCCTGAGAAAAAAATCAGTGGATTTATCAATTCAGAGGTCACTATACACATTGCAAGGAGCAGTTGCAGTTGATTGATGGTAGAAAAACCTGACTGTACTGAATTCAGAAATAAATAGTAGAGAGAAATAGGAGCTATCGTGTGTGTGTGTGTGTGTGTGTGTGTGTGTGTGTGTGTGTATTCTTTCAAGGAGTTTGGCTTCTGCTGGAAAGGGTAATCCTCTGATTTCTGCTAGGAAGAGTAATCCTTTAAATTTCAGCACACTATAACATAATTTAAGTTAAATACTGAAATTCAGTAATAACATTTCCCAAAAAGAAATCAGTAAATACACTACTTTTATTTCAATTTTATCAGATGCCCTGATAAAATACTTGGTATCTTCTGATAGCCATCCTTTTCTGTTACCTATTGGTTTTTTTCTTTTTGTTAGCCCTTTAAAGTAGTTTTTACATTTTATGTAATTATCTGAGACCCGGGTATTTCATCATTTTACATATTTTCATCAAAATATGATGACTGCCAGCCATTTGCCTACCTGATTTCTATCATTTTTTAGTATTTGAAATATTCTAATACAGGAAGAGAGAACAAAGTTATTTCACTCAGCAAAAAAATTCAGCTCAAAATAACTGCTTTGCCATTATCCACTCGATCACAGTTCAGAACTGGGTAGACAGAAGATGACAGCTCTGAATTCCCATAATCACATTTTCTGTTCCATCCACCACTTTTTAAAGCTGTATGACAAATCCAACTTTGGAAAAAATAATCGTTTTGACCAATTTTGATGAGTCATAATTTCAAAAACGTCATCACCTGGAGAACTTTAGCAGTTACTTAGAATGGATTAAGTGGCTACATAACTTCTTAGACAAAAAGGAAAAATATTACAGAGTCATTCATCAGCAAGATTAAACAACAATGTAAAGACAATTATCAGAGAATTCCACCCATGATTCCTTTCTATGTAAAAAGAAGAGACTTGTACTATGAAGTTCAGCATCTTTTGCACTCTATCACAGATGAGTACTGCAGCTAGTCAGACACACTGACTGTTGGTGTTTGCAAGGGTATGACTGCACATGTCAATGATCACTGTCTTAATGCAGAATGACTAACACACTTTTCAACAAAATAGTACACATTCATGTGATCATGAGAGCATGACCCTCAACTGGGTACATGAAATCTTGAAACAAAAGCTTGTACGTTAATCTGAATATATGTACTCAAATGAAGACACATGAGAGCCAAGCAACAGGGGCAGTGAATATTTTCAATGTTATAAATAAGTCATTGGAAAAAGCAGTTTACATAAATATCCAAATCTAGTATCAGTATTATTCTAATCTTCAGGGCCTGCTGGTAATTGCCTTGAATTGATAGTACTTTCTTTAGTGATGTGTTTTATCAATCATTGTTTTGAGATTTTTTTTTTCCTCCAGGAAAGTAATAGAAGTAGCAAGACACGCTTATTAATTTTACGGTATTTGTTTTTAAATATTTCTATTTAGAATAACTGATCACATATTTAAGGGTAATTTTAATCATTTCTGATCATCACTAGCTTGAATAGTGTTCATGAACAATACTTGCATTCTGTTTATGAAACCATATGATTTTTTCCCTCATGAATATCTTACTAAATACATTGCATTCAATAGGTAAATTTTCTATTCAAAGGTCTAGGAAAGTCACTAATTTTAAGGATTGAGGCTGTGTTATAAGTAAAGCCAATGCTGTATGAGCATTACCATTATTTCTAGATAGATACACAATTATGTGTCTATGCGTGAGTGTTTTTGGGTACAGTGGCAAAACTGGAAATAATTGTGAATATGTAAATTGTTCCAAATATGCCCGTCTGACACACAAACACACAGTTTTGCCTTGAAAGCACATTATTCAGCTAATATACAGGTAAAAAATGATAAATACTTGTATTTATAGGAATTTCAGGATTATGATCTTTTCTTTCTTTTAATTTCAAATATTTAATCAGACACTTTTTACATGATCAAAATTGTCACTTTTGAGAGAAAAACATGAAAGACCATATTTTCTACCTTGGTTGTTCTTAGCAGGATATGCTGAATGTTTGTGCATGCTTGTCAAACTTATCTGAGATCAATATTCAAATGGCAAACAACCTATTAAGAGACTTGCTTAGGTAACATCTTCTGGAAACAACTTGACAAAGATGCAAGTCTACTAAGAAACACAGAAAGATAGAAAACTGATACAGAACTTAAGAGGCAAATGAAGTTACATTACCAGAGCCTCTCTCTTAGGACGGTTATGCCAAGAGTAAAATGGTTCAGTGATGTGGGTATTAGATCCCAGGCAGAACGATGGGAAGACATCATCTTTTTAGATTATAACAGCAAAAAAGAATAATGCAATGAGAAGATATTTCATCTTTTTAGATTATAACCATAATAGTAATAACAAGAAGGATGAGGAGGAGGAGGCAGAGGAGAAGGGGAAGAGGAGGAGGGGGGGGAGTAGGAAGAGAAGGAGGAAGAGGAGGAGAAGCAGAAACAGAAGAAGGAGGGGAGGAGCAGGAGAAGGAGGAGAAAGAGGAGGAGGAGAAAAGAAGAAGAGGAGGAGGAAGAGGAAGAAGGAGGAGGAGGAGAGGGAGAAGGAGGAGAGGAAGAGGAGGAGGAGGAAGAAGAAGAAGAAGAGAAGGAGGAGAAGGAGGGGGAGAAGGAGAAGAAGAAGAAGAAAAGGAAGAGGAAGTGGAAGAAGAAGAAGAAGGAAGAAGAAGAAGGAGGAGGAGGAGGAGGAAGAGGAAGAGGAAGAAGAAGAAGATGATGATAGAAGAAAGAAGGAGAGGAGGAGGAAGAGAAGGAGAGGAGGAGGAAGAAGAAATTATCACAGAAGAGGAGGGGTTGAAGAAAATAGCAACAACTGTAGCCAATGTTGTGATGTACCACCCAGATGTCCCTACTCTTTAGGACTGAAATGTTCGTTCCTCTACCTCTTGAGGGTGTTGACAGATGTTGTGTTTACAACTATCTTTCTCAGGAATTACTCTCAGCTGAAAAGAATCGACTCTTCCCAAGGTCATGTCCCCTTACTAGGAGGCAGCTTGCATACAAATGACTGGTGAACATGGAATATAAAAGTTTGCCCCCTTTCCCAATTTGGGACAACTCTGCAGGACCTCCCCAACGCCAGTGCTCCCTGTGGAATCAGCTAATCTATTTGTTGTGACTGAATCACTGCTCAAATTCTCCCACTTCACAATTCTGCTTCCTTCGCTGCCCCATAGGTGTTGAACCCAAAACTACTCCCCAACAAAATTTCTACAAAGAAATCCCCACTTCACAGTCCCAAACTACAGCAACATCGCCTATATATTGCTAACTATATGTCAAGTCCTGTTATGTTTTACATGCTAGCACCTTTAATCTTCACAATATTATGGGGTAGATGAAATTATTATGCCCATTTTACAGATGAGGAAAGTGAGGCACAAAGTGGCTAAGTAACTTGCCCAAGTTCTCCTATCTAGTCAGTATCAAAGAGAGCCAGGTTTTGTACCTAGGCACTATGACTCTAGACTACATGCTCTTAACCACTATGCCATAATGGCTTTTAACTTTGATAACATAAAGTTTGATTGCCAAGGTGTTTTTAAAAAGGTAACAGACTGTCTGACTTCAATTTATTTAAATTCTATTTTGTTTGGAAAATAACACCTCTTTTCATAATAACATTAAGAAGGAACTCCTATGCTGAAATTAGAGCTTCTATTCTCTCCAACCCAACCTTAGTTTTTCAATGCAAGAGTCAAAATATTCCTATAAAAACTAAATTGTATCCTGCCATTCCTCAGATCAAAATCTTTCAATAGTTTCCCATCTCATTAATACCAAAAGTCAAATTCTTATATGGTTGAACTAATTTTTTTGTTTAAAATATATGCTGTTCCTCTCTACTGGGCCCATCCCTACATGTCTCTCCCTGAGGGAGGAGTACACTTCCCACCCCATTGACATCAACTTTGCCCATATGACTTGATTTTGCCAATGCACTAGGACTTTACAATGCCATATCTCAGCAGAAGTTTTGGGAACTATCACATGGTTCCAGTAAGGCTCTTTTACCTCTGCCACAAGAACAGATGTCCCATTTACAAAGGCTACTCCTTTTAGCCTGGTTACCTGAATGAAGACAATATAAACAGAATCACAGAGAACTCATGAAGGGCATGTAAAATGAGCCCAACATTTTGTTGTTGTAAGCCACTGAGATTTGGGGATTTTTTTTAAACCAGAGTATAACTTGGAGAAAGCTGACTCATGCATCTTATTGGGACTGTTTATAACATGTAATACCCTTCAGTCCTCCACCCTTGTATCTTTGAATTCATTACCTGATATCATTTATGAAAACTGAAATCCAGGCTTGAATTAGCTGAATTACAACTTGTGATTGTATTAAGAACCCTATCTTCTCCCTCCACACCCATCATCTTCTTCAAAGACTACCCTGAATACCCCTGGAATTGGGTTCGGTGTACCTCTTCTTAATTCCCGTAGCACCCTGTACTTAGTCTACTATAGCACTTAGTACATGATAATAAAATTGCCAGTTTAGGTTACCTCCCCTGCCCAGTCCCTGAATTCTAGGGCAGGTGCTATATTTTATATACTTGCATAACTAGAACTCACCAGTATGATCACTGTATGAAAGAAGATCAGTTGGCCGGGCACGCGGTGGCTCACGCCTGTAATCCTAGCACTCTGGGAGGCCGAGGCAGGTGGATCATTTGACCTCAGGAGTTCGAGACCAGCCTGAGCAAGAGCGAGACCCCGTCTCTACTAAAAATAGAAAGAAATTAATTGGACAATTAAAAATATATAGAAAAAATTAGCCGGGCATGGTGGCGCATGCCTGTAGTCCCAGCTACTCGGGAGGCTGAGGCAGGA